>JAIPMN010038569.1:0-11872 GCA_020650975.1 Apostichopus californicus
AATAATAATAATAATAATAATAATAATAATAATAATAATAATAATAATAATAATAATAATAATAATATAATAATATCCACAATCTCATATGGTTTAAAGCGAAGTAGTACTTACTGTAAGTCTCTGACTTTCCTAGTTATATCGTTCTGTGTATTCAATAATGTATCTACTTCGTGTCTAGCTATATTACTGCCCGACCCCCCTGGAGCACCCCCGGATGGTGTCGCTGGGGCAGAAACAGATCCTCCCTTGATTCCAGCGATAGCAGATATGGTCCGCTCCTGCCTGCCCACAATCTCGTCCAATTTTTTCTCTAAAGTTCTGTGAAGATTTAATCAGACAAAATAATCTATTTAGTAGGAAAACAAGAAAAGCTTTTATGTCAACATGTAATCCTCTAAACTGACTAAGTGAGCATAAAATATTTCTACATCAGTAATGTTATGTGCCAAACAAACATAGTATAAAGAAATCATGCCAGCTTTGCTATTTTTCCATGCAACCTCAGATCTACAATTCGGATCAGTCACATAGGATCAAGCAAACCTTGGAACCGGAAATTAACTCAGCCAAGTTATCTTCAATCAAACGTGACAAAACATCAGTTCAGCAATGTTCAATAGGCTCAAACAAACCTTGGATTGCCACTTCAGTGCAGTCAAGTTAATTTCAAGTTTGTCAACAAAATCTTGAATCATAACCTCAGTTGGGCCACTTCAGTGTCTATCAAATCTTGGATCAACAGGTCAGTTCCTAGTCATGAAGCCTCTAGACATCGGATCAAGGCTTTCATTCAGTTCAGTTTGTCTTGATCAACCAAGGATCAAACAGGAGCCCAACGGGCACTACGGTTCCTTGCTTAGTGGAATATTAAGTGTTCTATGTCATCCCCCAATATCAAAATATTTAGGCTTCCATGTACCAGCTATTAACCAACAACTGTATACCAAATGGTCCCAAACATATTGAGCCCCACAATATTCTGGCCCAAAGATAGTGTCCCAAACAGCATTTGAGGTGGGAATAAAATTTGGGTCCACCCAGCACAAACATGGCCCAGATGGTCCCAAAACAATTAGGCCTACATGATCCAGCTATTAACCAGCAACTGTATACAAAGTTTGGTCACAATTTGAGATTGCAGAGTTATTGCAATTGTAAAGACTTTTACATTTGACCCCATAACCTCATTAATATTCATAATGTCTGTGTCAAAAACGATAGAGCACACCTTCTCACTATAATACATCTACATAGCAAGTATGACAAGCATCCATCACTTCATTGCGGACCCAAGCAAGTGTCACAGATGCACACACAAACACAATGCCAACCTGACAGTGAAGAACCAAAAATCACTACAGAATTGTTAGTGTCAATAATAAGTAAGCAATTGTTATATAAGTTACATGTAATGGAAAGGTGTATCTGAACCAGTAGCAAAGCCTTGATATACTACTGTAAGTGAACTTAGTGAAGCACTCTAAAACTCTTCAAAGTTGATATTGTCATGAATCAAACCTTTTTATTATATTCATTGACCTTTCATCTTCCACAAACACAAGATGTCATAAATGCTCAACAAAGAATCAAAGTCTGCGACTGCTGACACACTTTGAACGTATCTTATTTTTATGATTCAAATTTTGCCTCCATTGCAATAATTTTACAGAACCATTAAAGATAAACGCTATGATGCAAACACTCATCAATTTGCAGCAGCAGCTGCGAGTTTGTTTGCTTTTGTTGCTTTACAAAGGCACAAATAGTTAGTTAGAGAATTGGCAAAACACACATTTTCTAACCGAAGGACAAAATCCAAACATAACTGTGACTGCGATCTTCCACATTCCTTTATTTTTTTGGTATAGTATATATTAATAACATGAATATTAGTGATTTGATTTGCATATTACTTTCAGTATGTTTGCACTCGCATTCCTTCAAGTGTCATTGGGTTTATAAAGCCCTACTTGCTCCTCAACCTCTGCACACCTATGTTCATCTTTAATCACTTCCAAACTTTGTTATAAAGTTAAATGTTTCTGTCACAATATAAATTAAAATAAAATAAAACTGTTAGCAAACTGCTTATCCACTAGAGAGCCTGTGTAGGAGAATGTGTAAAAGTAAGTTGGCCTGACGTTTCGATCCTAGCAGGATCTTCTTCAAAGGCTAAATGACAAGTAACAGTAACAGAAGGGACCAAAACACGCACAGAATACAGACAGGTTAATGAGCATGGTGAACACAAAGAGATAGATGTAAGGGGATTAGTAGACAAGGGATGGAGAGAAGAAAGAAAGAAACCAACAGGGGAAGAGGAGAGGTAGGAGATAAACAGTGGAGGGACAAAGAGAGGATTAAGGGAAGGGGGTAGGGAATAAACTGGAGAAGGACATAGAGAGAAAGGTGTAGAGAACCTTTCTTTCTTTCTTCTCTCCATCCCTTGTCTACTAATCCCCTGGCACTATTAGTCTTTCCAAAGGCATGTTTCTCTTCAAATTTTAAAGGGAAACAAAATATTTTTTTCAACAAAATAAATTCCTATTTCTCAGCTTAAAAAATAGGAAGAAAGGATAGTTGACTCACTTTATACTTTTGTAAATATTTGTTTGTCCTTCAAATATAACTTTAAGATCTCTGGTGTAATCATCTTCAAACTGGGAACACAAAAAGAAAACAACAGGAACAGTTATAAAAAACAACAACTGCTTAGGTTTTCAAAGTTGGTAAAGCCACAAGTATGTATGACTAGCAATTTTAGTTTTAGTAGAAGATGAAAATGCTACTTCAAGAAATTGATCCATAACACGGCAGAGGACATGATAATACAAGAAAACAGCCCATAACCAAGGGTGACAAAAAACAGGTTACTTCTCAAGATGCAATCACAACTTCATTTAATGTCTGAAATAAATTAGTTAATATCCTTTATGAAATTCACAATTGTGGAAACAATACAACAAAAACTTTTAACAAAAGTACTTCCATGACTTAGAAAAAACAGTTTATTCTTATGTTTTCATTTTAGTTTTTGTTGGAGAATGAGTGGAATGGAATTTATTTTTGACACTTTGTTGGCTCAATGAACCTCATCAGTGTGTCTGAAGTCACTATGCACTCACATGTTTAGTTATCCACATAACATATCAAAAAATATCAGAAATATGATACAAGCTATCCAAATATGAAGTTTTTCTTTTAGTTTGGAGACCCAAAGATCAGGATGCCTTACGGTAGCTTATTTGATACCCTATCCATGTTAGATCGCAGAAACTGACACAGACTAGTGTAACATTGCATCAAATGCACCACAAAGGTGTATAATCAATAATTAAATGACACCAACCAATGGGGAATCCATATTGATATCAACAGAAAAGAAGTGTTTAGGTGTATGACCGTGTATCCATCACAGGTCGATGTTGACAATGACAATGAAACAATTAATGTCCAGCAACATCAGAAGCATAATATTTACAAACATACATGTGAAAATAGGCCAAATTTAGCATTCTTCTTTGTAACATATTTCTAGCTTGTGGTTTTGATTGTATTAAGGCACAGTATGACATTAAGCTTAGCTGTGACTTGTCCATGATATATCTATATGCATGAAATGCACCGACCGACACTGTCTCAAGGTATTATGCTTTGCCGTCATGTTCCATTTGGAAACTTTTGCTCTATAAACGGCCCGTTGTCGGAGAATTGCTGTTGTATACGCACAGGAAGCTTGTGGTTTTCACTCTCCGAAATTGCTGTGAGAGCACTGCACACTGTGGTGTGTTCAGGTTTGCCGCGTAAAAAGAGGACTTCACAAAATTTCTTACGATGCTTTTGATTGCTGGTGAAAAGTACGAGCTATTGACCAATCAAGTCGAATTTTATATCACTAGAGAGAGGAGTCAACAATCTTTACTTTGGCATAGGAAAGAAATTGGTTGCAATCACACTCCCAGCAAGCACAATGTAAGCATTGAGAGATAGGGACATTTTGAAGACGTTCACTGCTTTCCGAAGTGGTTTTTACTTTCTCAGATTAGAGAGTACGAGGTTTAGTTCACACGCATAATAAATAACGACACATTATTGTAAAGAGGACACAATTTTCTTCAAAATGACATAAGAAAGAGTTTCCTGAGTACAATAGTTATGAAAAGAGTTAGCGCAAAATGTGCTTATTTTGTATCGATATTTGCTGCGTAAAGAGGTGTTTTGTGTCGAATTCCGCAAGGAATCCATATGCATTAAATCCTTACGTATTAACAAAACGTCAAAATGAAATGATAATTTTAACCTGCTGATGAGAAGAATTACGAATGGAAAAGTTCTTACATAGTCGTCTTCATCATAGTCATCTTTCAAGTCAGGATGCTTCTCACGATATCTGAGAGGAGAGGAATGGAGAAAATGTCAAAGGTCAGATGCAATACGTCCTCCAAAAGGAGTCTCTCATATTTTCAAGGTTTTCCGTCTTCTAAGTGGTCATTGTATTTGAAAATGCCACACACTGTCCAACTGAATGTGACTTTCAGACTCAACCCGATAGGTGGATAGTAGTAAGATTGTGGATTGATTGTCTGGCAGAGTTTGGAGTGCTCACCACTTCGACTAAGGATTAATTCAGATTTATGATACGTCGGCTTCAGTCTAAGAAACTCAAACATGAAGCATTACTGGCAGTAGGCAACAGTTGTGCTGTGGTTCATGACTGCATCTGCCCAGTTTCAATAATTGTAACTGATCACAAAGAAATAAGTTTCATGAGACCTAGCATCTGTCGTGGCAACTTTGGGGAACTAGGTCACAGCAGTCCAGTTGAGATGTTCAGTCGGACAATGTGCGGCCAGCTTTACAAAAACCGAGACGAAAAAAAATATAATGTAGCCGACCATTACTTCTACTTACTCATCTTTTTGCTTTTTTAGCTTGTCGTAATATTCATCGAATTCTTTATTGAATTTTTCGACTTCTTCATCTGTGATGTGACCAGACGTAGACTGCAAGAAAAAGCCAAGAGAAGAAAATCATTGTTATATGCAAACGTTAGGACGTGTGAAAAGTACAGGCTATACTTGTAGCCCTTTGAGGACTGTTAATACTAAACAAAGATCAAAGCAACTGAAAATTTATCTTTTTTTGTTTCATTTGAGTAAAACTTCAAATAAAAACTACATAATGGAGAAAAATGGATTTCGCTGCCTTTTAAATATGTTATTAATATTCTAAAATATAAAACAAAAAAATCAAGAGGGATTTGACAGATTAAATTAAACAAAGAAATTTGCCCTTTGATGTTTGTTCACTATAAAGTGTTAATGGCAGGTGTGCGTATGTGGGGGATGGGGTTAATGTAAAATTCTATTTTTCAATAAATAATGCTTTATTTTAATAATGGTCACATGACTATCATACCTCTCCATCTGGTATGATTGCCTTCTCTGCATCAAGACTGTGAGTCAAGAATTTAATTACGTCGTGATCATCTGTGAAAGGAATAAAATTACTTTGTATCAAAATGTTTGTGGTTTGTCACAAACAGATCATTTGCTCTACATTCTAAGGGAATTACATGTGCATGTGTTCATAAACAGTGCTTCCTTGGTTAAATGTCAAATGTGCTGATCCGTCCCAGAAAGACCATAATGAAACTCTCTTCCTAGATATATTAATAAATGATATGTATGTCTAACAAGCGAATGCCAAAGATTCTACTAGTCTAAGAATCATTGTCCCGGGTCATCTAACTTTTACACAAAGAGCGTTGCCTAATTTTGGAAATTAACATCCCAGCATTCAAAGAGAAAAATTTGAACACTAAAATCTGTTTCACATGCAGAAGTGGTTTCTATAGAGTCTTTACGTTTTTATATTTCTGATTTTTAAGGAGTGATATGTTTGTCTTCAAATCTATTTCCAAACCATGCAGCATTTAAGTGACTACCAAATTTCTTATTTACATCATAAATGAGGTAAAATTTAGTCCATATGGAACCCTCTGTACAATACTGCATAGGCCTCAATATCTATAGCTTGGGTTTCTCAAATTTGTATGGAGAGCAATTTATTGTCTGCTGGATTCATTAAGGTACAGTTTCTTGTTTGTCTCAGCCATAACTTTCCTTCATGTGATCTTGAAAAGACTTACCGTGAAATTAATTAATTAATTAAACTCAAGAATGGAGACTCACCTGCTAGACCTCCAGTGGCAGCAGACACGCCAAAGTAACCTTTCTTGGGGAGTACGACATTCTCTGCTCTCATGCATAGTTCGTATGCATATTCATTGTTTGTCATTCCATTATGGAAGTAAACCTAGGAGGTGGTTATAACAAAGAAAGTTGAGAGATTATCCTTAATATAACATGTATGTCAACCTTATTTTAACGCTATGAAGTATAAACAAACATACTTAATATCTTATCATACAGCGTCACAGCCATCGGGTCAATATCATACAAAGTCTGGAATAAACCTTCCGTCTTTCTGTTATAAAAAAAGAAAATTATTTCAACCCATCACGAATAACCAACACCATGATAACAGTAGCTTCTGCATATTGTTGCCCTTGGGACTACTGACATATAGATAAGAATGATAAAGTACTACAGTGGATTCAGGCCTAAACCTTCACAAGTATAACACCTTGCCTTAAAAATGTATGTATGTATGTTTAAAAAATCTACTCGTTAAAATTGAGTTTGTTTTCTTAAAGAAATTATTTGGATTTCAAGGTCTGGGACTATATACTTTCATGTTAAATACTGACCATCAAAATTGACAAATAATGTCAATCTTCTCTTGAAACACTCGCAATTTATCACTGAGGAAGGAAAATATTTGGAAAATTAAACAAAGAAATCAACCCTTACCGTTAAGGAATTTTTGTAATATTCAATTTTTGCTCTGACTGCGTAGGGTTTGTTTCTGAAGTCTCTCATACATCCGCCCAACTGTTGAATGAGTCCGTCGTTTGCGTGGTCATACTCCTTAGTACCGTCGTTGCTCATGGCCAAAATATACGGGTTGTTTCTTTGGTTATCATTGTCGAATGAATCAAAGAAAATTCCAAGACCAACCCACTTGTCCTGGCTACCGTAGACAGGACCTTCGATACCTGGTGTCTCTACATACCAAATGGCCTAGAAAATTATGGGAAAACAAAAACACATTGTTACTTTTTACCCTTTAACAAGTAAAGGTATCTACCTAACCTTCTCAATGGGTTAAAACTACAACAAGTAATTGGTGGCTGGTCACTAGGGATGGGGGTAGGATGGGTGGGTTGGGGAGCTTTGATGGATATGCATGATGAAGTTGAACTGAGTGGTTATATGAACCTTCTAAACTAGCATGGGTTTTTTTGAGGACAAAATATTGGATCATTTTCAGGCTAAGTGACATTACATATTCCTAAATCCATTATTTGTGTGACTTTCATAAGAGCTGTTTAAGACATTGGGACAGCTGGTCCTTATCAAAGCAAACTTCAGTAGTTCATATAAACCCATCTCACTTTTTTTACATTTGGCCAAATGTTTTTTTTCATTTTCTGTCAAAACTGACAGCCAACTAGTTGCCCCCTATTGAAAAAGAAGAAATCATTTGTAGAGTTCTTGCAAACACAGTTGAGTGAATCTGGTGGATGGGAAATGGAATATAGATATAAAATTAAAAACAGCTTATAATAAGCTATTTTAAACTCAAACCAATGTGCTCCTTCTCAGTTACTATATTAACCCATCCAAAAGGCATACAAATTTTTCACAATGTCTCAATTCATACCAAGCATTTGCAACAGATGCAATAACTTTTACTTAAGCCTTGTTTAATCTTTTGTCCAAGCCAAAACTGACAACCAATAGGCATATAGGGTAAATATCTCTGATGGGTTGTGTTCATCAAAGAACTCACCAATCCATCAGCGCCAACTCGTCCTCTTCCAGTCACCTTGAAAGTGACTTCCACCTCCCAGTGTTCAAAGTCAACAGGGTGTTTTCCCCAAATAGCACCTAGAACAAAGGAATCAATGATTAGACAATACGCAAGAATATTCAGAACGGAGTAAAGCATCCGACGGCTACTGCCAGCAACCACGAAGGAAGAGTTCAAAACTAAATGACTGGAGCATCTATGGTTTGAGGCCAAGAAGCAAACCCAAGAAGACACAACAACACTTGCTTGATGGCAAACTGAAACAATGATATTTAATTCAGTTTTCTTTATTCTCTTTGCAACTTGCCGAAGATGACACCAAAATGCATAACAGATGTGATAAGTTTGGTCAAGAAACCAATCGTAGTTATTAATACAGTTGGATTTCCAGAAACTCCAAACACCCATTCCATAATCTACTATAGTACTTAAGGGCAGGTAACCTTGGAAACAAAATAGTTTTTGTCTTTCTTGCTTTCAACTTTCTTCCTTTCTCTTTATTTTGTTATAAGACTAAATTATGAATAACATCTCACTTCACCCTGCTTTGAAGACACGTCTTCCAAGCAATCTTCCTTTTAAATTTCCTAATAATTTAGCAAAATATTTCGATTGTCGTTACCTTTTCTGCTTCTCAGTGATGGAGTGATTCGGACCTTATCGTCACTTGGCAAGGCACCTGTGAGGGTGAAGAAACACAAAAGAATGTCAGACATGCACTATTGGTAAAAATGTTAGCTCTGCCTCATTCAAATGTGACTAAATTTCAAGAGGTTCAGGCTGTGGCAAATGAAACATTGTCAAACTATTTATTTTCCAATTGACAAATACAAACATGCGCTAGTAAGTTTTTCTTTTTGACGTGTACAGTAAGGTACTGTTTTTCTTTTCTCTCCTCTTGTTTTTGTAATTTGTTAAAATAAATATTAAGACATCAAACATGTACTCATTTCCTGTTGTTCCATTAATGTGGCATGAGATCAACCAAGATATTAGACAGGTAGACACATCCCCAAAAATAATAAATATATGACAAAGCTGAAAAAACAGGTTGTAGTAATATTCAGATGATGATCAAAGCTCTGCTCTTTATGAATTATTCATGAGAAGATGCAATCAGCAATATTTTGGTACCTTGTGTACACATCTTTGCACTTGTATAACAATTTGCTTTATTGCCTGGCATTTGATGTAATATACCAGAAGAATTATTCAATGTGTCAGGGGGCTACCACTGGGACCAATGCCAGACGTCATAGTGCTACAATAGGTGATACTGTTTTACTTTTGTTTTTCGGTCCATACTTACAATAACATTCAAACTTTAAGTACACGTATATTAGACTTTCAAATCTTTCAAATGGAGAAAGACATTTCCTGTATTCCTGTGTAGCTAACTTAGCTACAACTGGCTGAGTCACTCTAGCTCTGTGCTTCTCAACCTATTCTCTCAGATTCCCCACCTGGGGGAAGAAGTGTTTCCTAATTCCCCCTCCCCAAACATTTCTACAAAAACGTACCATATATTCTTTCAATCACTTCTTTCTCTTACTGTAACAGCGATGATTACGATTCAATTAATGTTCATGGTATCTCTTCAATACGATTCATTCCACAACACACAACATAATAGTTCATCTTTATCTGTAAATCATCGGATATGGAATAACAGTAAACTACTATTGTTCCGTTCAATGATTAATGGGACACTGGGCTTGATGCACTTGAAATAGGGCCTTAATATCAGGATTTAGCTAGGTTAATTTGAGACGTAAATAGCCGCAAGGTGTTATGTCCAGGCTGCCACGTTTCTTGGTTAGAATATCTATTACAGCGCTAAATGCACACTCAACTAAATAGGAAGGTCATTCCCCACCGCCCCCCCCCTTCCTCCCTTCTTCTCTATGCACCCCCAATTCCATTTGAACCCCAGATGAGAAGTACTGCTGTAGCTGTTAAATAAAGATGTGCTGTATAGTTTAAACAATGAAACAGTTATAGTGTTCAAGTTTGTGAAGGTCCGAACTTCCGTCCATTTACCTGTATGAACGCACAAAAAGTTTCAACAATGGACAAGCATTTCCAACATTTTTCTTTATTGTTACAAGAATTATTCAGCCTGAACATTCGGAAGTTGGTGCCCAGTGTTATTGTGCTGATTAGCTTGAAGTACTTTGCTGTGGTAATTAATTGGTCTGAATGTTATATCAAATTAGTTTTACAATAAAAAAATACAGGCAAGTAATGACCCAGAAATACTGATTTTAATTGATAACTTAGAATCACAGATAAAGTCCATTCATAAGCAATTTGTGATATGTAACCTATGCTGCTATGCAGTTGACCATATGGAAGATAATCACATGATTCCAGCCACGGCCCACAAGACATAGTGGTGCTTACAGAATTAATTTGAAAATGATGTGAATTGTCTTATGCTTAGCCATCATTTACTAGATTTATATTTGCATAAGTTTCCACTTAACCAAAAACTGTTGAAACTTAAGATCCTCAACATTACTTACACAGAAAGATTTTTTTTAAGTCCAATAAACAGATTTACCAGACTTTGCACACATATGACTTCATTACTTACAAACTATTGCGATTTCCATAATCTATTTGACACAGATAATTTCTTAAAATATATCAAAGAATATCCATGGGAAAAATTTAGCTGGTGAAATGGTAACTTTATCATTGTCTTGCATTATCATTTCCCCCTAAAGCTACATCCTAAGTATTCTTGTGTCAATATCAATGTAAGTAAAGACTTCTGGATATTTTAATAACCTTCTAACATACTGAAGTGTTGTCGACTGTTGTATAGGCCTAACCTAACATTGGTTTGCCTATGCTATTCCGCATAATCATGCCTATGAAAGTATTAGTATGACACCATGCATTAAGCTTTCAGTTTCACTCACAAAACAACAAAGACACAGCTACTACTTCTTCCCTAAAGGAACCACCATTCCAGTTTCTTACAGGGAGACGATATACTCATCTATGGCCTATGGGTAGGTCTTACCAAACTTGATTTTATCTTCAGAACTCATCATAATACAAACCATATGGGAGTGATTGCTGTGGTTGTTTCTACACTATAGCCTATACATTTATCACTACTCAAAACATGTAGTATGCTGATGTAGCCTATTTGAATTAACAAAACTCACTGCCACTGTACGTCCAAAACGGTACCAAACCATCTTTCTGCATCAAATGAGGTCCTTTGAGGCTGTATTTATACTCGAAACGCCGTTTCGGAAGCTGTGCATAGGCAACAGAAAGCAGCAAACATAGCGGAATTATTAGTTGCATGATTTGAGTTCTTTTCTTCAGGTTGGCATACAGAAACAAGGTTCTTGTTCTACTACAGATTTAATGTACATATGTGTGACACGATACTCTCTGGAGGTCAAATATCCGTATGATTATTCATATCTGATCTAAGCTGAAATGGTATCATCTTCTGAACACAATTTCATAGTTGTAAAAGAAATCCGTACAAAATACGGGAAATTGATAATTCTTGTGCACAAAAATATTAATGTGTCTGCTCTTAGATAGTTAGCATTCAATTTAAGTGATCGCGTACTGCTTCAAAGTCATTAAATTCGTCTCAAAGAAAACAGAGCTTTGCCAACTTGGCGATCTTTGATTGGTTACTTCATCACCAGTAGCTAAATGAGGGAATTTCCCTATCCAAGTCGCTCGGGGACCAGTGAAGGTTATGTAATAGGACCTTTGGATAAGTCTTACCGTTCAATTCATAACTACAGGGGCGTAGCGAGCGGGGGGCGTGGGGGGGGGGGTGTGACACCCCCAATAATTTGGTCGCTGTCGGCAAATTTTGGGTCTGTCGGCAAAAGGAGAAAAGGTGAAGAGAGCGGAAGGGGAAGAAAGAAGGAAAGCTGAATAGAGAAAA
>JAIPMN010038573.1:0-16594 GCA_020650975.1 Apostichopus californicus
ATATATACTACAGAAACCTACAGAAAAACTGCACCAAAGTGTAAAAATAACATCCTTAATTTGTTATCCTTATCCAAAGGTGCCTGTGATTTTGAGAACGGTCTGTGTGGATTCCAGGAGCTTAGCAGTGGATCATATCGGTGGATGAACAGCACCGGAGCTACCCCAACAGATAACACTGGACCAGAAGCGGATCATACCCTCGGAACTGATCAAGGTATTGTCATGAAGGAGATTGTGATGTCCCACTTTTTCATTTGTTGATACAGCGTCAGGCGGGAATTGTCATCCTAACATCACTGGTTTGATAGTGACTGTTACTTTTAGCTTATTTTTGTTAAACTGAAATGAAAATCATTGCTTGTAGATGCCAATATTATTTGCTTTGAAAACTCATTACTTGTTGGTGTAGGCCAAGGGTGTCAGTTTAACAAGAATTAATTTGAAAGTCTCAATGTTTGTACATTGATGCCCAGAAACACATTATATCATGATGTTTAGACATGACTTAAAGTGTGTGAAGACTCGCGCAAAAAGAAACATCTAATGCAGGTAATCTGACCTAGTTTCTAATGAGGTGTAACAGAAGTGTTAAACACCACCATCGATCCCAGGAAATACATACACACAGCTTGCTACCGTCGGTAATTAGACACTAGTGTACAGTCAGTACATACAGCTGCGGTCAATACCCACAGCACAGTGTATAAACGATACAGCGATGGACATCTCAGGTCCAGCTATAGATAACAAGGTATCATGTTTCATTACTGTACTGTCTGCATTTGTAGCAACACGAACAAAACGTCACTTGCAAGCAACGGAAAGTTAACTTTTTCAGATGGCCGCACGCGGTTTGGGGCGAGTCTTCAATGCCTTTAACTGTGAATTCCGTCGTTAATATTTGTCCCTCTTTCACACTGCAGGGACTTATATGTACGTGGATGCCAGCTCAGGGTCCGGTTTCAGTAAGGCCCTCCTCCGCTCCCCAGCCCTGTACGAATCTGCTCCTGGATGTCTCTTGACCGTCTGGGTACACATACAAGGAACTGGTATGTACAGACTATAATAATAATATAAATAATAATAATATTTGCTTTTTATATAGCGCTTTATACCAGCGACAGGTCTCAAAGCGCTTAACAATACGTCTACAGAGAAAAATGGAAAAATACATTACAATATTTTCGAATACAAAATTCCCACAAAGTGATTTGCTATTAAATCGCAATGCATTGTTGGTTTATGGATCTTTTATGCAGTTATTAAATCTGACTCACTTTGAAGTTATTCACTAAACAACTTCTTCAATGCTTACACAGTTTGATGAAATATTGAGTTGTTTTTAACATGCTGTACAATCCTTATTAACCTGTTGTTGATTGTACAAAAAAACTTATGGAAAGACACATGTGCTCATAGCCATCTTATGCAACAGTATTCTAGCATCACATGACAGGAAGGATTTCCTGATTGCCGTCCTGGAGAAGGATTTCTAAGGAGGAGGGGGTGTCCCCCTCCACTTTGAGAATTCTTGTCGATTTTTGAAGGTGCTCAGATGCCAAATGCTGGCACTTGTGTAGCTTTTTAAGCACATACACAAGTACTAGTTTTGCTAACAATTTACATTTTTTTTATTTTTTTATTTTGGCATAGGCTAGGCCCAATTTATATGGAATATATTGTTAGGAATGTCGGAATTTTAGATGAAAATAGTGCTGGGCGGGTTTCACGATTTTTAAGACAGTGCTGGGCGGTAATTTTTAGTGCTGGGCGGGGCCGCCCAGTGCCGCCCAGTGTGGGCACATCCCTGGGTAAGGGGCATCTGGATTAATTTGAAAAAAGGTCGCTAAACAAAAAAAGACGGTTTAAAGACATGTAAGTATTAAGTTCTTGAATAGTTGAAAGTCCCTGTAAGTGATTTACTAAGAGTTCCCATTGCAGTGATTGGTTATAACCTTTTATGTGTAGAAACAGTACTACAATAGATAAATAGCACACATAGCACCGCTTTCATACACAGGAGGGAGATTTTTATTGAAGATTGGTCTTTTCCTTTTATAACTATTTTTGTTAGATATCGGGGAATTGGGTATCTACATCGTCAGGGATACCATTAGAACCCTCTTGCTGCTGATCCCTGACCCACTGGGCCAAGAGTGGGTCCAGATTCAAGTCGGTGTGGGTCGCATTGTCGGACAGTTCCAGGTGAGTTTTTCTTATGTTGAGAATGCTCGAATAGAAACCATAGGATGGTCTTAGTTTAAACTAACCATTTATTTCTTGCTACGATGTTTTTGTTCATTCATTTTGACGTAGATTCATCATTTTATGAAATCAACTACTTAAGGTATCCTACTTTCCGTCATTTAGCCAACACAAGTGAAAATGTGCTTCAAAATCTGTCCCTCGCACAAGCAAACTTAAGATTAATTAGCTAGTGATACAGTTGTAATGCTAGGCTAAGGAAGTCTTTTGATACCTGTTGAAATACACGCTATAAACTTGTTTTGACAATGTCAGAATACAAAAAATTGGTAATCAAAGGTTTGGTTTGTTTATTGGTCCAATGTATTTTGGAAAAGGAAAGTGAAAGCGACTGAGTGTTGTAGTGTAGAAATAAACAGTGTCGATGATATGTCCATTACTGTAGACAAATAATCTCACATTTTATACAGTGTACAAACACACATCCTCCACCAAAAACGTGGAAGTGACTGACGTTAAATGAATATTCATATTTTCTTCTCATTTAATATGCAAACAGATTCAGTTTGAGGCAGTGAGGTCCTTCAGTGTGCTGGGTGACATTGCATTGGATGATGTATCATTCTCTGGTTGTTCCTTCCCTGGTAAGCTCTTGATGGTTGTATAGATCAGGCATGAATTCGCGGAATATCCATGTTTTCTTTTCTATCTGGGGGACAAAAACTTTTATCCTAACACACTGTAGCATACACAAACTGGAGCCTATACCGCAATTTTTGCAAAGTTCCGTGATTATTTTTTACCCCAGGCTCATTCCTGATAGATATGATACTCATAGGATTCTAATTGGGATTGATGATACATCATCTTAGATAATAGTTGGGGTTGCTATAGTGATAATACAACATAAATTGTAGAGTGTGTTACTGTGATAATGTGTAATCTCTTTGTCAATCACAAGGTTGTAATATTTTATACCACTTTGTTTATTAATTTGTTATAGCAGGCCACTAAAATATGATAAATTAGAAGATACCAAGTCGCCCCTGGTTACATTGAAGTGGCCCTTTGTGGCACCCAAAGGCCTGTGAACCAGGGACAACTTTTTTTTTTATAGAAAGTGACCCCTCTACCCCATCTTCTAAAAAAAGTGAAAATGATAACCCTTTCATTCAACCCCTGTGCATGACATTCTTTAGAATCAAGTAACACTCGGTCCAAGAAGGCAGATTTGCAACATATGTATCCGTAACAGATAAATGGCATAGTCACCTTTAGCCCAAATTCTTACATGCAAATTAGTCAAGGCTGGGAATGAAATAGTCAATGGATGTTATTGATCTATAACAGGTTTTTTCGTCACTTTGTACTACGAGGGACCATGTGAAACATTGGTTGGACAAAGGCCCACAGGGAGAGCCACGATATCACTCGTATCTAGACTGACCAATAATCTAGGGTTTAGGCTAGAAGGGCACTCAACTGTATCACTTGAAGAACTTTGCCTAAACTCCCCTCAAATCTCCGACACATGGTAGCCTAACACCACACTAAGTCAATGGGGAAATCTAGCCTAACCATCTATTTATTCGATGAAATTGTGACGCAGTTAGCTGGAACTAAAATATTCATGGAATACTTTCATTATTGCTGCTATCTTCGACCACATGGTAGCCTAACACCACACTAAGTCGATGGGAAAATCTTGCCTAACAATCGGTTTGCAAAAAAAACAACTTTGCATAACCTTGTTACAACTTTCATTTATCGTATCTAGACTGACCAATGATCTAGGATTTAAGGCTAGAAAAGCAATCAACCGTATCAGGCCTTTATTTAAATGTCCTGCATACCTGGTCGTTGCAAGATTGTGAGCCAGTTTATATTTTCCAGACTGGTATTTCAAAACTGTCACAGCCCTGACTGGCATGCAGGTCACCTACTGAGAACTCCCTGGTCTTTCACCAAAATATTTCAGATTTAGTTTTGAAAATAGACTACCTCAAGGGATTTCTAAGCAGCTTGCTCCGATTTTAATTCAACAAAATAACCCAAGGTCAACATTTTCTTTTTTTGTCAAACATTAATCTCGGTTTTCCTGAATTTACCAGAACCCGGATCGGTATGCCGTAACGATGAGTTCCGATGTGATTCAAGAGGATGCGTCGATGTCTCAAGAATTTGCGACTTGACCGACGATTGCGGTGACAACTCGGACGAGGCTCTCTGTGGTAGGTATCCCCTTAAAGGGTGTGAAGACTTGCGCACAAAGAAACGTCTCATGCCGGTAATCTGACCTAGTTTCGAATTAGGTGTAACAGGAGTGTTAGACACCACCATCTATCCCAGAAAATACACACAAAGCTTGCTACCGTCGGTAATTAGACACTAGTTTACAGTCAGTACATACAGCTGCAGTCAATACCTACCGACACAGTGTACATAGCAGCGTGGACATCTCAGGTCTAGATAAAAGATAACAAGATATCACGTTTCATTACTGTCTGCATTTTGTAGGGACAAGAAGAAAACTTCACTTGTAAGCAACGGAAAGTTATCTTTTTCAGAGCGCTGCACACGGTTTGGTGCGAGTCTTTAATGCCTTTACAGGTATATAGAGTCACTTTCAAATTTGATTTGTTTTGATTTAGCTTGCTTGAATACTTTAAAAAGAAAAGAAAAAAGCAAAAGAAGAAGAAAAAGAAAAAATGGTCAGGAAAATGGCTTTTGACATTTTAGCTATCAAATGTTTCTTGAAAAATAACTTGACTTTCTAGCAGATTTGGAAGCATTGCCTTTGGCCACTGATATTATTCATATGACATCCCCTTTTCTTTTTTCTCTGGGTGTGACAGATGGAGGTTTCTTGCTATGGATGAGAAATCAATCCCTTGCTTCGTCGACATTCCGGTTTTATGATATTTATGTCCGCACTTCTTTTCAGTTTTCTATTGTTTGTACAAGTTAATAGTTGCCGTGGGGGGATGTTGCCTATAGTAACCTGCAATTTTGCAAATATATTCTAAAATATTTAGTTTTAATTATAGTTTTTTTTTTTTTTTTTTTCACATTTCCAGCTGGTTACACATCTTGTACCTTTGAATATGGCCTGTGTAGCTGGCAACAGCTTGTCAATGATGAGCTAGATTGGTATAGGATCACGTCGGGAACACCGACCGCCTGGACAGGCCCAGAGAGGGACCACACAACAGGACTCGCAACAGGTTAATACCAATAGAAACAAAGCATAAAGTGAAGAGTTGCATGATTTGTAGTCGATGCATTGATTTCCATTTTACATTAGTAATGTAAATTGTAAACTAGACAATTTTGACGTCTTTTAACTGTTATTTCTTTATATCAAATGAAGCTTAGTTTATACTTACTGACCTAACAGGCACATAAATAAAAACCATAAAAAAAAAACAAGAGGAGAGAAGAATGGAAAAGAACAATATTACCTTATCTGTAACAAAGTAAAAATTATTTTATTTTATTTTTTGTTTTATTTTATTTATTTTATTTTACAAAAATTTCTATAGCGCCTTATCCATTCAGAAATTGCTCTAAGGCGCTTTACAGTAAAATATATACAAACATGATATACAAATATATAAATCGATAATGTAAGGTATAAAAAGGGTAGACAATTTGTTATATAAAGAAGTAATTAACAATAATTTACCTTATCTGAAGCAAAGTAACAATTATTACCTTATCTGTAACAAAGTAACAATAATTACCTTAGTAACAAGTATTACCTAAGTAACAAGTATTACCTAAGTAACAAGTATTACCTTATCAGTAACAAAGTAACAATAAATACCTTAGTAACAAGTATTACCTTATCAGTAACAAAGTAACAATAATTACCTTAATAACAAGTATTACCTAAGTAACAAGTATAACCTAAGTAACAAGTATTACCTTATCTGTAACAAAGTAACAATTATTACCCTATCTGTAACAAAGTAACAATAATTACCTTATCTGTAAGTAACAATTATTACCTTATCAGTAACTAAGTAACAATTATTACCTTATCTGTAACAAAGTAACAATTATTACCCTATCTGTAACAAAGTAACAATAATTACCTTATCTGTAAGTAACAAGTATTACCTTATCAGTAACAAAGTAACAATTATTACCTTATCTGTAACAGAGCAACAATTATTAACTTATATGTAACACAGCAACAATTATTACCTCATCTGTAACAAAGCAACAATTATTACCTGATCTGTAACAAAGTAACAATTATTACCTCATCTGTAACAAAGTAACAATTATTACCTCATCTGTAACAAAGTAACGATTATTACCTTATCTGTAACAAAGTAACCATAATTAACTTATCTGTAAAAAAGTAACAATTATTACCTTATCTGTAACATAGTAACAATTATGACCTTATCTGTAACAAAGGAACAATTATGACCCTATCTGTAACAAAGTAACAATTATGACCTTATCTGTAACAAAGTAACAATTATTACCTTATCTGTAACAAAGTAACAATTATTACCTTATCTGTAGCAAAGTAACAATTATTACCTTATCTGTAACAAAGTAACAATTATTACCTTATCTGTAACAAAGTAACAATTATTACCTTATCTGTAACAAAGTAACAATTATGACCTTATCTGTAACAAAGTAACAATTATTACCTTATCTGTAACAAAGTAACAATTATTACCTTATCTGTAGCAAAGTAACAATTATTACCTTATCTGTAACAAAGTAACAATTATTACCTTATCTGTAACAAAGTAACAATTAATACCTTATCTGTAACAAAGTCACAATTATGACCTTATCTGTAGCAAAATAACAATTATTACCTTATCTGTAACAAAGTAACAATTATTACCTTATCTGTAGCAAAGTAACAATTATTACCTTATCTTGTAACAAAGTAACAATTATGACCTTATCTGTAACAAAGTAACAATTATTACCTTATCTGTAACAAAGTAACAATTATTACCTTATCTGTAACAAAGTAACAATTATTACCTTATCTGTAACAAAGTAACAATTATTACCTTATCTGTAGCAAAGTAACAATTATTACCTTATCTGTAACAAAGTAACAATTAATACCTTATCTGTAACAAAGTCACAATTATGACCTTATCTGTAGCAAAGTAACAATTATTACCTTATCTGTAACAAAGTAACAATTATTACCTTATCTGTAACAAAGTAACAATTATTACCTTATCTGTAACAAAGTAACAATTAATACCTTATCTGTAACAAAGTCACAATTATTACCTTATCTGTAGCAAAGTAATAACTATTACCTTATCTGTAACAGAGACCTATACCTTGAAAGCTTTTAGCCTGGTTTAAATTATCATGTTTAATCTATTGTTTTAACTGATTATCTCGTTTATTATCCTACAGGGCACTACCTATACCTTGAAAGCAGCTCTCCAAGAAAACCTGGCAACAGAGCCCGGCTCGGCAGTGTCAACCTCAGGGCCTCGGGTGGTAACTGCGAGATAAGGTTCTTCTATCACATGTTCGGTGAGAACATCGGCTCCCTGAACGTCTACAAACGCAAAGTCATCAATGGACCCCTGACGCTGCTATGGAGTCGCAGCGGTAACCTTGGCGACTTCTACGAACGAGCGGATGTAGTGGTAGCGAACAGCACGGACTACGATGTGTTCCAGGTGAGAAGATCAGTAATATGTCGGTTGGAGCTGATCAGATGATTTTTTCGGAAGACTAATGCGGCCATGGCAAACAAAAAAAATATACATTAAAACGAAAAACAAAATTTTTAAAACGAAAAACTAAATTTGTTACTACGAAACACAACATTTTTACAACGAAAAAAGAAAATTTTGTTTTTCGTTTTAAAAAATTGTTTTTCGTTTTAAGAATTTTGTTTTTTGTAGTAAAAATTTTGTTTTTCGTAGTAAAAATTTTGTTTTTCGTAATAAAACTTTTTTTTTCGTAGTAAAAATTTTGGCTTGTATATATATCCGTGTTTTTATTTTTATTTTTGTCATGGCCTCATTAGTCTTCCGTAGATTTTAAATAAATCTGCTGAAGGTTTTTTTTTTTACCAAAGGTTGTTTTTTAGCAAGTCATAATCCAGTCAGTCCGTTTTTTGTTTTTTTCTTTCCAGAATTGATAATATTTTGAGTAAATTGTTTTGAAATCTTGCCACACAGAGGTTTGTGTCATTAATGCTGTTTTTTAGGGATATGAAGGATGAGGTCACCCGGTAATAACCGTCAAAGTTATCAATGGAGAATGGAGAATGTGACAAAAGCTCGTCTACGTATCGTTTATTTCGGATTAAAAATAATTTAAGCTTGCCAATACGCCATTCGTATAGAATTTGTCACAATCTGGTGTTACTATGCTGCACAGTTAAGTGATAATATTAGATACCTAAAAACATGATTTGTTACTTTAGGGAGGGTGTCCTAGATTCATTTTCTACAAGGTTCCAGTGATAAACATTGGTTGGATGTACGAGCCATGCGGATAGAACCAATATAACACTATAATACCTAGATTGAGCAATATTCACACAGTGGGCCAGTAAAATTCTCAACCAGCCAATGAGCAATATTCACACACGGCAGGATGCTGAACCAGCCAATGAGCAATGAGCAATATTCACACAGTGGGCCTGTAGGTTGCTCAACCAGCCAATGAGCAATATTGACACAGTGGGTCAGTAGGGTGCTGAACCAGCCAATGAGCAATATTCACACAGTGGTTCGGTAGGGTGCTAAACCAGCCAATGAGCAATATTCACACAGTGGGTGGGTAGGATGCTGAACCAGCCAATGAGCAATGTTCACACAGTGGGCCGGTAGGGTGCTCAACCAGCAGCCAATGAGCAATATTCACACAGTGGGCCGGTAGGATGCTGAACCAGCCAGTGAGCAATATTCACACAGTGGGCCGGTAGGATGCTGAACCAGCCAATGAGCAATATTCACACAGTGGGCCGGTAGGATGCTGAACCAGCCAATGAGCAATATTCACACAGTGGGTCGGTAGGGTGCTGAACCAGCCAATGAGCAATATTCACACAGAGGGACTGCATATCCAATCGGTGCAACATTATGGGTAAATTTTTGTTTATCGTGGCGTGGATTTAAATATTTCTCAAACGACTGAATCTGCAGGCCACCCTTTGAGAACACCTGGTAACTAAAATTGTACAAGGAAAGATAAATTTAGGCAGGAACATCTAGGGGGTTTGCAAAGGAAAATCAATCTAAAATCTTAATGCTTAAATTTGTGAGACATTAAAATTGCTTTGCATAAAGTTAATACTGTATATGATTAACTTTGTGAATATGAGATGTTAAGAAAAAGCATTTTGTCAAGTTAGATAATAATTATTAATTCGAAACCACTGACACAATTTTAAAACTTTCTCGTCCTCATCCGAAGGTGATCTTGGAGGCAACGGTCGGCGACGGTATCTATGGCGATATAGCAATCGATGATGTCACCTTTACCGACTCCTGTCAGCTGAGGAACGAGTCCCAGTTACCAGAGATAACCACCTTACCACCGGTGTCCGTTATGACCACCCAACGCCCCTGCCAGAAGGGTGACTTCATCTGCACCAGTGGTTTCTGCCTGTCTATCAATGTCAGATGTGACGGAACCTCAGACTGTGCTGATGGTTCAGACGAACAGAATTGCGGTAAGGAAGTTTTGACAGGAATATTAAGGAATGTTCCAAATTTTATCGGTTTGCCTGATATGAGAGGGTGGCAGGGGGAGGGGCACAAATTCCGGCGCTCGTGGCCACTTGGAGGTCTCGAAAAAATATAAGGAATAATTTATTCTCATTGTCATAAACCAGGCATGAGCTTTTTCCGCGAATTATTTTTTTTTATTAATGTTAATATTTTTTTTAAATCAATAAACAAAATCAAGTGACTCAATTTTCTGCCACAGGAATATCCCCTTTCCGTACAGTAGGGATTGGATGTTTGTGTTAAATGTGTTAATGTGTAGAGTTTATATTCCTGATACCAAACTATTTTTGAATTCCTCTCCAAACTTCAGGCGACTGTGACTTCGAGAACAACCAGTGTGGGTGGCAGGCCATACCCTCGGGTCTGTATATATGGCAACGTCAGCTAGCTCGCGATGCGCCTGCGTCCATCGCCCCCGGTAACGACCACACGACTCTAAGTCCGGCCGGCTACTACATGTATGTGGACCAGACCCAAGGGACGTTTGGACTGGCGGCCGTCCTACAAAGTCCTAGTCTGTTAGGGAATACAGGAACGAGGTTAGTGTTAGACAGATCGTATAATTGTATTCTCGTCTTGCTACGAACGAGGTCATATCATCTTTGTCATTTTTTTCCATCTCTGGAAATTTAGAGATTTCATGTCGTAACCGTACCTTAGAGGAGAAGTAAAGTTAAACTCAAACCATCATTTTATTTTATGACAAAGAGGTATTTAATATTAGCAACTCCCCCTTTGAGCCAACGAAAGAAAATTGCCGAGTGTAGCAGACGAGAGATATCGTGATTGCTTAGAACTGACGTCAGTGTGCTGCCATTTTGTCGATGTGTGATGTCACTAAGAAGTAAACACTTTTAGTTTTGTGTCTTTCTGCTTTATTGTACTTTAAGATCTTGATTTAATAATCTTATACAGTAATTTCCTGGCAACATAGAAAAGACCGTAAGTATTTGTTAAACCAACACAAGGAGCTGCTTTAATTAAAATTGTGGAAATTTGTATTTCTCATTTTTATTTCTCATTTTCATTTTTATTTCTCATTTCTCATTTTTATTTCTCATTTTGACCTATAGATGCCAGCTGGAGTACTGGTACCACATGTTTGGTGGTGAAGCTGGTGCCCTCGTGGTCAACCTCTACGAGAACCTCATCCCAGTATCGTCTAAGTCTTATGTCGGAAGCCAAGGACAGCAGTGGGTCAAAGGGACGTTGGACGTCGGAGCCAAGGCAGTCGGACAATATTATGTAAGACACAACAGGTCAAATACTTAAAGGGTGTGAAGACTCGCGCACAAAGAAACGTCTCATGCCGGTAATCTGACCTAGTTTCGAATGAGGTGTAACAGAAGTGTTAGACACCACCATTGATCCCAGAAAATACACACACAGCTTGCTACCGTCGGTAATTAGACACTAGTGTACAGTCAATGCATACAGCTACGGTCAATACCCACAACACAGTGTACATAGCAGCGTGGACATCTCAGGTCTAGATAAAAATATAACAAGGTATCACGTTTCATTACTGTACTGTCTGCATTTTGTAGCCACATGAACAAAACGTCACTTGCAAGCAACAGAAAGTTAACTTTTTCAGATGGCCGCACACGGTTTGGGGCGAGTCTTCAATGCCTTTAAATAATGTATCTTTACAGGTTTTAATTTTTCAATATGTGTTCTCTCTGTCAGGTCCGGTTTGAGTCCACCCCTGGTGGAGGGTTGGGTGACCCTGATACGGTCTCCGATATAGCATTAGATGACATCAGCTTTGTTAACTGTGGGTCATCTGCTGGTGAGTTTTACAATTTTTTATATTATTTTATATATATTTTACTATAATTTTTTTTATATTTTTTTTTATTGTTTATGGTGGGGGGTGACTTTTTAAAAATCAAACTAGTTTACGAACCCTCTTCATTAAATAATGCAGATATAGACAACACTATGGAAAAGTTGAAAGAGAGAAAGTTGCAAGCAATCAAAGTATGAGAGTTTCTTATCCCAGTGGCAGGTTTGTGGGCACCAGGACCCTGTTGCTCTTTTATTACTCCACTGCTTTCTTTGTTTTCGGTTTTTCTTTTTCCTTTCATACGACGAGAAAGTTAGTTAGCGAGTGATCAGTGAATTGGATTAAATTCTCAATATTTCATATATTCTGTGTATGGTTTACAATCGACATTTAACTACTCAGTCAAGCCAATAAAGTACATAGTTATGGGATTTTACCATAACATCGAATCAAATTTCATCACAAAAGTTCATCAAAATATACTCAAAAATGCTGTTAAAACACTCAGGGTTGTGTTTTACATTGATTAATTGTTTAATATCATATTTTGATATATAATGTGGTGCAAATGCTGGAAAAAGTAATGATCCATTTGTTTTTATTTTAATTAATTTAATTAATTAATAATAATATAATAATATAAGAATTAGTAAAGTGCTTTTATCCAGTTAAAAAAAACTGCTCAGAAGCGCTGCAGGAGCAAAGTTCCCAAAATGGACACAACAGTTATCAAACAAATGGATACGCATATATGAATAAGAACGTCTTGAGTTCTTTCTGGAAAGTTGACACATGCTGGATTGTTTTCAGATGTAAGGGGAGGCTGTTCCAGAGCTGTGGAGCTGATCTAGCAAAGCAACGTTCCCCATAGATGGAAGTGCGAACAGTAGGAACAGATAGCATATGTTGTACGCTTGAACGAAGCACCCTGCTAGGTCTGTATTCTTGGAGAAGCTCTTGTAGTTAAACTGGGGCTAAACCATTCCTTGCTTTCAAAACAAGGACAAGAATTTAAGTCTTTGTCATCATTATACAAGACCATCATTGTTCTCATTATTTTTTAAAGACATAAGCTGTGACTTTGGTCCAGCCAACGGTAAAACGATCTGCGGGTGGGAACAGGACCCAACCGAGCAAATGGATTGGATCTTAAAGTCTGAGGGTACCCCAACTTACTACACTGGACCGAAAGGAGACCATACCACGGAAGGCTCTGGGCCTGAAGACTATGGCACTGGTTTGTGTAGTTCTACTATTCTTGTTCTGCTGTATCATGCTGTGTTGGTTTCCTTTTTTAATAATCTGTACTAATTATTTTATTTCAACTTTCAAGGGCACGACTCGTTACAAAATATGCTTAATCTTACACGAGGCCCTCGTTAAAACATTCCGGTGGAGAACACAAAATATTTTGTGGTTTTGCATCCTGGCTGTAATAGGCTGCAGCTTTCCCCTCAGTGTTTTGCTTTTGAAGTGTTGCTAAATGACCAAATAATTTTCCTTGGTCAGTTATGAAGGATCAGAAGAATCAGTTAATATTCAAATTTTTGAACACAAAAGTGCCCCTTATCGTTGGGATATTGGATTTTGTGTGCCTATAAATGGGTACTATGTGTCAAGTGTGTTTTGCTTTGTGGCCTGGCATAGGACAAAAATACCACTGTTGCTTATAGGAATTTTATATCTCTACCAACCAATACTAATTATAGTGCAGAATCCCTATATGGTTACTTGATTTATTAACCAGTTAATAATCTGAATATTTCAAATCTCTGCTACTATTGATAAGTTTTAAAGAGTTTCCTCCTCTTTCTAATCGATTTTAGAGTTGAATTTACCTAGCTAATCAACAATTACAACACCCTTATCGAATTTAAGAACACCAATTTCATGCTACATTAAAACTATACGATACGTTAATTGTTTAATATCTTCTTTTTCAAAGAGAAAAATTAATTGTTTTAATATCTTCCATATCAGAGAGATAAATGAATTGTTTAATACCTTCCATTTCAGAGAGATAAATGAATTTTAAATATCTTTCATTTCAGAGAGATAAATGAATTTTTAAATATCTTCAATTTCCAGAGAGATAAATGAATTGTTTAATATCTTCCATTTCAGAGGCATACATATTCGCAGAAGTGTCAAACTTTCAAAAGGGGGACAAAGCTCGTCTTCTTTCCGGTTCCCTGAAATCGACAGATGAACGAGGTTTCTGTTTCTCCTTCTGGTATCACATGTACGGCTCCACCATCGGAGAGCTCAACGTTTACCTGAAGTCAGTCGATGGCGAAGAACTAGTAAGTCTTAGGGGGACAGTTCCAGTTACCATTGTCCTCTGTTGGTATCTATAGCGTTTTCCATAAATGTATATTCAGGCATGAGCTTTTTCCGCGAATTCGCGGAATATCCGTGATTTCTTTTCTACCTTGGGGACAAAAACTATTATCCTAACACACTGTAGCATACGCAAACTGGAGCCTATACCGCAATTTTTGCAAAGTTCTGTGATTTTTTTTTACCCCAGGCTCATCCCTGTATATTGTTATCAATATTCTACATATCAGAAAAGTTTGTTCATATCCCTTCTAATGAAAAGTAGAACGGTTGAAAACATTTTTTAGTTTCATTTAATTTTTTTGCTAAATAGTAAAAAAGAATCGTAACAGGAGGATTAGAAATGTGGGTTATCCTGCCTTCATTTAATTTTAATTTTTCAACCCCAGTCGATGCTTTATATAGTAGAAGAAATTCTGGCAGTAGCAAATAAACTGCTGTTCAAAAAATAACACCAATTGTTTTGACAGTACAGTATATCTCTGAAAATTGTCTCATTTCTAATTTGCCAGCTGTTTCACAAGCGAGGGACCCAAGAGTTTAAATGGCTTCAAGGCTACCGTACAATACAGAGAGACACCTCCTTCGAGATCGTGATGGAAGCGGTCCGAGGCGGAGGCTTCGAAGGGGACATCGGTCTGGACGATCTTCACTACGACACTATACCCTGTCCCCCTCCCGTGGAATGCGAGTTTGAGAGCGACTTCTGCGAATGGTCCAACGTGGACGATGACACGCCGGGATTCGATTGGCAGCGGGGAATGAACGGCGATCCAACGCTCGGGACGGGTCCACCCATAGACCATTCTTCAGAGTCAACAACAGGTAACGAAAGCTAGACTAGCTTTAAGGCACAATCATATTATATACAAGCATGAGCTTTTTCCGCGAATTCGCGCAATATCCTTGATTTCTTTTCTACCTCGGGGACAAAAACTATCATCCTAACACACTGTAGCATATGCAAACTGGAGCCTATACCGCAATTTTTGCAAAATTCTGTGATTTTTTTACCCCAGGCTCATCCCTGTATATACTGCTTAAGAGCAGCTACTGCTGTGTGTTTTAGCTTTAAGAATAACTAATTTTAATGGCCCTACGATTTCATCGACCTGGAGGTTGAGATTGGGAGCAAAATTCAGCAGTTAATTAAAGTCTTTTCTTGTTTCGACTATTCCAGTTGTCGTCGTTTTTTTTCTTTCACATCTGAAACTCGCAAAATATTTTTGTATTAGCATGGCTTGATATTCCATTGTGTAAAAGAAGCATCCACTTGCTATTATTTTTGTAAGTTGTTAAGCGTACTAAACTAAAAATTTAACATACATTGCGGTTGCTCCATCTGTAACTTTAAAAACATTACAAAATGCTATTCTTTTTGGTTTGCTTCCATTCTACAACATCAGATTAGTTTTTTTAAGTTTATGAGAGAAATTGAAAATCAACATAATTCTTTTTTATTTTCTCCATATTTGTATCAGCTTACTTTGCCTTTGCGAATGTGGCTAATATGCCAGCCCTGTCAGAAGCTAGACTTGCATCTCCCAGCTTTGATCGGGCCGGAGTCCACTGCCTAAACTTCTTTTACAACATGTACGGTGACGACATCGGTACCTTGTTGGTCTACAAACAGGACGAGGGCGACAACTTTGTGTCTCCTTCCTGGGAGAAATCGGGCGACCAGGGACAGTACTGGCGCCAATCATCCGTAGAAGTCACGCCAACGACAGGCCGCTCATTTCAGGTGGGTGTTGGTAATTGATCTGTTCTGGTGCCGAGCATCAACAGTTTACATAAAGTACAATAATGGAGTGAAATGTGACAAACTAAAGTGATATCTCTCAAATGCTGAGAGGGCTGCAGTATTGCCATAGCAAGGCTGCATATCTGGTGCCAAGCATCAACAGTTAACATATAGAATAAGAATGGAGTAAACTGTGACAAACTACGTGAATTCTCTTAAATGTTGAGGGGGATGCAGTATTGCCATAACAAGGCTGCATAGCTGGTGCCAAGCATCAACAGTTTACATTAAGTACAAGAATGGAGTAAACTGTGACAAACTAAGTGAAATCTCTTAAATGCTGAGAGGGCTGCATTATTGCCATAGCAAGGCTGCATAGCTGGTGCCAAGCATCATCAGTTTACATTAAGTACAATAATAGAGTAAAATGTGACAAACTGAGTGAAATCTCTCAAATGTTGAGGGGGCTGCAGTATTGCCATAGCATGGCTGCATAGCTGGGTGCCAAGCATCATCAGTTTACATTAAGTACAAGAATAGAGTAAAATGTGACAAACTGAGTGAAATCTCTCAAATGTTGAGGGGGATGCAGTATTGCCATAGCAAGGCTGCATAGCTGGTGCCAAGCATCAACAGTTAACATATAGAATAAGAATGGAGTAAACTGTGACAAACTAAGTGAAATCTCTTAAATGCTGAGAGGGCTGCATTATTGCCATAGCAAGGCTGCATAGCTGGTGCCAAGCATCATCAGTTTAC
>JAIPMN010038575.1:0-11529 GCA_020650975.1 Apostichopus californicus
GATGGTGCTGATCAGTCGCTTCGATTCTATCGGGAATTCTCGCCTCAGACATTTACATCTGTGTAAACACGATAATAAGGAAAGAGTATAAGCGGATCAATTAATGGCTGAGTCACACTGACGAGCGGCTAATAGGAGTTGTAAAAATCATTACTATATTGTCCGTTCGAATATGTCTGCTATTAACCAATCTGTTTACTTGGAGTGATAAATGTTTTGTAGCACTTTAGCTAATGGATATTGCAAAGTATCTAATTGGAGAATTTCTCCCTGTGGATTAACACTGTGGCATTCCCCTAAATGTCGTAAGACTATTTTAACAGGGGGCAGTATTACACCAAGATTTGCTTTATTATTTAGACTACAACTTAAAAGTGGAATAAACAGTGTAATTACAAGCCTTATTTGAGTCAGGTCATTGCCTTGGCATTTAAAGGCATTGAAGACTCGCCCCAAACCGCGTGCGGCCATCTAAAAAAAGTTAACTTTCTGTTGCTTGCAAGTGACGTTTTGTTCGTGTCGCTACAAAATGCAGACAGTAATGAAATGTGATACCTTAATTGTTATCTTTAGCTGGACCTGAGATGTCCATCGCTGTAACGTTTGTACACTGTGCTGTGGGTATTGACCGCAGCTGTATGTACTGACTGTACACTAGTGTCTAATTACCGACGGTAGCATGCTGTGTGTGTATTTTCTGGGATCGATGGTGGTGTCTAACACTTCTGCTACACCTCATTCGAAACTAGGTCATATTACCGGCATTAGACGTTTCTTTTTGCGCGAGTCTTCACACCCTTTAAGAGAGATGACCTGCATGCTGATGGAGCTGCATTGGAATGAAAGATATAATTGTTGGTTAGGTTTCACCAGCTTTCTGATGGAAGTTGTCTTTCTAACTTTATGGACATGTCCAGTTTGGTCAAAAATATGTCGGACTATTCCCAGAGTGCTACTGACTGTGTTTGCAACATATTTCAAACTAAATTCTAGTTGCTTGAAGAATAACTTGAGATTTTGAAAGTAAGAAAGATAGTACTAAGAAGGTATACTAACATAAAGACTCCAAAATAATCATAACTGACTTTACTTCTCACTTTTCACTTTTCACCTTTCACAACTATAGCACCTTTGCTGTATTGTCTATGGCAGGGGTGGGCAACCTTTTTGAATGAATGGGCCAGATATAAGGAGTGAAATATTGACTGGGCCGCACCTAACCAACGACCTGCTGTTGATTTCAAACCTTTGATTCGAGGACTTTCAAGCAATAGGTGTGTCTACTTAATCTGTATTCACAAAACCATAATGTCAATACAGTACAGTTGATAGTGAATTGGGATAATAGGCCTACCTCGTATTTTTGTGATGATGTAAAATAGATTGATTTTGTTTCTTTTTCTTGAGACATCTCACAGGCCGCAAAACAAATCACTGGCAGGCCGCATGTGGCCCGCGGGCCGTAGGTTGCCCACCCCAGGCCTATAGTGACCTCAGAACTTTTTAGCATCCTCCTTCATCCCAGCTGACCAATCAATAAATTGAATAATCTGAAATATGGTTTCACATTTTTATTCTAGGTGTGGTGAGTTACTTAACCCCTTGGAAATTAAGATTTAACTTTTCTTAGCTGATGTCGTATATTTTGGGTTCTTGTTCTAATTATAGTTTTATCACAGTATAATTTAAAAATTTGTATAAAATTAAATTGTTCGCAATGTCCTGAGTTATCTTTCTAATTGATGTAAGAGCTTCAACGTACTTTTTACATGGTAGAAAAATCAAGCAATAAACATGGCTGCAAGCACCTTCCTGAAAAATTATACGAGACAATTTCCAAGTAAAATCACCAGAATAAGCAGAGATTGGGAGAGGTTTTTTCATTCCTGCCTCTACCCTGGTTTCATCACAACCATTTAAATGTTACTACAACAAACACATTTCATGCTCATCTTCATCTCAGAGGCAGCAGGACATTTCAGAGGATGTTAGAATGAAGCAATTGGTGATCGCTGTCATTTCGGTTACTGTTCAATAGGTCAGGTGTTCCCTCTTGTGGCCCTAACATGAGGAACCTTTCAAGGGATGCTGTAATGTCAGCTTCGTTTTAGTTTGTTGGGCTTTGTTCTAAATTGTCAGTTTCTCTTGAGGAAACTACTCAAGCATAACCAGGCGCAAGCCAGGAATTTGTCAATTGAGGGGCGAACCTGTAGGCAAACTATCAGAGCCGTATATATGGCTCTGCAAACTATCTAAGCGTAGCGCCACCATGGGTTGGTGCGGAGTGTACAAAAAAAATTAGGCCGAAAATGCCTCCCAGATAGCTGGAAATTGCACTTCCCAGGCCTTCTAAGTTGCATCTAAGCATTTTCTATTTTGAAATTACTAGCAATATCATAAAAACATACAAAAAAAGTATGCTCAAGGGGGGCAGTCGCCCCCTTTGCCCCCCGCCCCCCCCCAAGCTACGTGCCTGAGCAGAACAGTGATTGAGCTCTCTGTCTTGTCAGTTTCTCATCAGTGCATCAACTTATATGTGTCAAGGAAATGTAAAGTTTCTATTTTGATCAATTGTAAAGAGGAAAAGAAAAAAGAAAAAATCCCATACTCGCTACCTCTATTAAGAACAGCCAAATGTTAGCCCTTGATAAAGTATCTATTAGAACCTCGGTGGCCCTCTTATGGTGTCATGCATTGAAGCTATTCATTTGCACAGTGTAACAAGGATAAGGTGAGACACAAGCAAGTGAGAGAAAAGCAGTAGATGAGTAGCAAGAATGCTCAATTGTTAATATTTGGCAACATCCAACATGAAAGCAGTTATAACCAAAGGTCATATTTTAGTTTCTGGTAGCTTCCGATTTTACATATTTTTCTCGTCTTTAATTTTGAACATCAATTTGTTGGATGAAGAAAACCCTAACTGTCTCTTTGCAAGATTTATGAGAACGTTTGTCATGAAAATGTTTCACCAAATAACAGTATTTATGTTTTTTTTTAACATGTTGATAATTTCCATATCAAAGATGGCCACAAGACAGAATTGCAAACTAAGTTGATGTTATGTTAATCTGTAGTTAATAATAGGTGTAGCTATATAGTAACTGTAAGAGGCAAAGGTTAATAGATAAGTATGTACTACTGTGTCTGTTTCTAAGTGTTACTGTGACATTGCTATTTGTCCTCTTTGCCCATTGAACAAAACAGTAACATTCAAATTTTGTATTCATTGGGATATCTTACTTCTGCATACAGCTACAATGTTGTTCCCTATGCATTGGAACATTACCATACACTTTACTATTCCAATAAAGGCAAAATCCTAATCAAAACAAGACTTTTTTTTCGTCTTGAACAATTACAAACGGCAACAGATGGCCTGCAAACAACATCGGATTGTGTTGCAAAGTGTTTCTGAAACTTTATCTCATAAGTACGTCTGATTTCTTGACAAATGATCCCATATTTATTCCTCCGGTTCTTGATAAAAGTTGGGATTACAGGATGGCCTTGTAAGACGTTACAGATTTTTAGCGGGATTGATCTACGGTGGCCCCCGCGTTTGTCGATACTCGTTGAACGACGACACCACAACAGAACCAATTAACTCGGGAAATCTCGGGTTGAGTGTTATTAAACAACTGTCGATGATTCCAAAGCACTCGATTCAACAACAACGAAAAGAGGACGGAAAAGATGAACAAAGACACTGGGAGAAAAAGCAAGCGAGATGGAAGAGTACATTATTAAACTTGGAATTTGGATTATTGATGAAATATGTTATTACAAACAGAGAGGGATGTTTGCATAAAGTTTGATATGAAATAATGCTTAGCTTCTTCCTCTTTGTCCTGAATTTATCAGGTGATATCATAGTGTATGATATCATAGTGTAGGGTGATGATATCATAGTGTATGATATCATAGTGTAGGGTGATGATATCATAGTGTATTAGTGTATGATATCATAATATAGGGTGATGATATCATAGTGTATGATATAGTGTAGGGTGATGATCATATATAGTGTATGATATCATAGTGTAGGATGATGATATCATAGTGTATGATATCATAGTGTAGGGTGATGATATCATAGTGTATGATATCATAGTGTAGGGTGATGATATCATAGTGTATGATATCATAGTGTAGGGTGATGATATCATAGTGTAGTAGGGTTGTGAGCCAGCAAATTAATTGCTTCTACCTTTAGCAAGGTGCAAACTACATGAAGTCTCAATATTTAAGGTATTCCTGGGAATAAGGACAGAAATGGGAGCTGTATGCGTGTATTTTAGATCCTCCTGCAAGCAGGAACTCGCGAAGAAGCCATCATTGGCTTATCAAAGTTGCAAGCTGACCGAAGTCAGCTTAACGTCCATGATTAAATTTATAGATCCTCCTGCTCTCAGGAGGATCTATAAATACATACATACAAACAGGTTATTCTAATTTCTTAATGGACAATATCGTCTTGCTTTATTTAGAATTACCTTGACATACGGTACATGTAGTTTCCAGTGCAGACATGTCATCATTGTCGCACCTCCCATCTCCTTTAATCCTCTGCCATCATTCATCATCATCATCGTTCACAAACTGTCATAAATCTCTCCTCCATCGCTCCTGTCTCTCATGAGAAATGTGCTTAGTTGATGAAACCAAATATATGATTTCTAGGTTTTCAGTATTATGACATGCTTGAAGCATCATATACAACCACACCATTGGTTGAAGTCATTTGATTCCCTGATTGGTTTTTTATCCTTCTCACCTAAGTTTTGTTTGTTTTCTATGCTGCACATTGCGCACAGTTCGTTTCTCCCCCCAATTGGCATGTAATGACAGACACCATATCTATTGACATTCATGCAGATTTGGAAATGCAAATTTTCCTTTCTTCAGGATGTTTATAAAGCTGGAATGACTTAATAATGAGGGATAGCTTCCTCCGGATTTCAATTTCCAACTTTGAAGTGTTTGCCTAAGCAGGTTTTAAAATGCATTTAAATATGTGCGGTACTATAATAATAATAATTAATAATAATTAACAGTTCTTATATACCGCAACTTACAATAAAGTCTCGCCGCGCTGTACTATATATCGATATTGAACAAAAGGTTCTGGATCTATTCAGAAGAAATCTTTTGCTACATCTACAGAAATTCAAATTTGTTTTTTCCAAATTGTCTGTACTTGTAAATAATATGCAGCCAATACAAGAATTTGATAACAAGATGATTGTCCAAAAATATTACTTTAGGATAAATCCTACAACATTGGTGGTTTGGCACATATTGTTAATGTATCAAACTGATATCTTCAGAAGTTTACAATATTTTTGTGTAGGTGATCGCCTCGTAGTGTCCTTAGATGTTTCATGCCTTGTTGGGAATATTCACACAAAACTCAATACGTAGTTCATTAAGAAATCAATACAAGGTAAAGAACACGACGTGCAAGAGTAGAAATCACTTTCAATTTCATTGTGTCTTTATTTCTCCCCTTAAGATAGATCTTTTATCTCTCGTTTTCTCTCTTCAAATCATCACTTTTATTAAGAAGATGAAAGTGCACGATCAAAAGAAATTTGTCTCGTGACAATCTGACTTTACAGGTTGTCATCTGTGTCTGAAATGATGTGAAATTTTCTTCTTTCCGTAGTAATAGACAAATCCTCATATCTCAATATTACACCAATGCTTTTACCGCATAGCTGTTTTCAAATGTGGCACTGGAGTTTTGGGAAGCAATTCCTGAGAGGTAAAGTCATAGTTAAAAAATACTTGATTGGCTATGGATGTTTCTTTCTCTGCACATAATGCTGATACTCAATGGAGATTGAAAGCCTTAAAAAATAATGAGCTTTCCTCTGGAACAAGAGATGAAGGAACGGAGGTGTTTTTGATTAGGAGTAGCGTATGTGGGTTCAACTAACCTTTCTCTCTTGTTTGGTTTCTAGTTTACAATACTGTTTGTTCACAGAGAGAATGCTTTTGTCACAGGAACAGTTTTCTGGTTTTTTTTCATCTTTTCATATGAAACTTCCTACTTTCAAAAGTCTACTTAAGACCCATTTTTTTCACTTGCTCTTTTGTTAATTAATTTACTTTCTTTGTAAAGCGCCTTGAGCAGTGACTTTTGTTTACTGATTTGGTGCTATATAAGTCTCATTTATTATTATTATTATATTATTTGTCTTTAGTATTTAATATTCTATGTGAATCCTTTAGTAAAACATTAATTGTAATTTATGGATGAACATATGTGTTAATTTAAGAGGTCCATTTTTTCATTCATGTTATACTACCATTTGAATGGATTTCCCATGTATACAGAAGTTATTCATAACTATGAGTACAAGGTTAGTAAGGTCATGTTACTCACCCTTTAATGTTGAACCACCTCTGGTCATTGCTCAAAATAATTCAAATGTTTCTAAGATGTGCAAAGAAAGAAAGAAAAAAGACAAAAAGAAGCACAAAATAAAAATTAAGCTGGATAGATCTGGCTGTAGGTGATCATGCATTTAATATAGAATCTGGAAGATATTTTAAGAGCCACGAGATCCTGCGGGGGTCTTAGCTTATTCACTTGCAAAATACATTGGGTAATTGATTGATTGTGGGCCTATGAAAGGTAACCATGTTGTTATTGGGACAGCTTTGTCATTGATTTTGAGCAAATGGGCTCAAAAATTACTTGGGGCATTTGGCAGTATACTTTGAAAGGAATTAGGTAAAACTTACTCATAATGATGTAAGTTTGAATCACACGTAGGAAGAAAGGTTATTGGAGTATTATTATTATTTGTTGATAAACTTGAAGCTGAATATCCATGAGATATTCTTAGAGTGAAATAAGAAAATAAATTCACCAGATCAGCTTTTTGTCTTTTGTTTTGTTCAAATTTTAGACCAAACATCATACCAAGAGCAAGAGTAGGACTAGAATACTTGAAAGTTTAATGTAATTGTAGCAATGACAACTCTTTGTCTTAAGATCAACTGTAAGTTCAATTAGTAAGATTTTAACACAAGCAATAATGTTTGAGTCATGTTATAAAATGGTCGCAGTTGCAATTAATGTCAACAATATTGACGTAAAGACTTTGAAAATGTTTCAGCCAGTCTGTCTCCCAAGAATATCACTAAACGTATAACATATTATGATATTATAATACCATAATAATGACGTTTGTCATTTAGCCTCTGAAGAAGATCCTGCTAGGATCGAAACGTCAGGCCAACTTACTTTTACACATTCTCTTACACAGGCTCTCTAGTGGATAAGCAGTTTGCTAATAGTTTTATTTTTAAATTTTGATATTATAATAGATCAGTATGAGGTATATTTATTGAGAACAAAATCAACTAAAGGTCACAAAGACAGCCTTATAATTTTGACATTTTGTCCTGTGTCCAATGCTACAAAGGTTACACATAGCAAACCGATTGTAACCAGCTATAAGAGCATGATTAGATGCTACCTTGTATCTGCTGGTAGTTTTTGGCTGGTAACTTAACATTACCGTCACCACTTACCGAAATGATGGATGTGATCATTATTGGGCTATTATCGATAAATTATGCTTTTAGCAAAGTACGCTCTCTTATATTCTGAGAGGAAATTAAGTGTTAACTGTCAAACTATCTACTGATGAAATTTTGCCAGTTTTAAGGAAAACATGGGATACCTAACACTATATGCAAGGAGAAAATAGACAGATTAAAAAGAAAATACATAATTTGTGGTTTTTAGACTGAGAGTCCATGAATAAGTCACCGTTTAGGGACTTCCGGTGACGAAGCGAACACTCTTTCTTAAATTCTTACAATGTATAATATACCTTGGGAGTTAATCATCGACTGAAGGCTGATTAAAACTGACAGTGAAAGGTGGTGCAGTATTTACATAAATTGTCTTTTGTTTAAATAAACAGAAAGAAACTAAAAAGCATAAATATTTTTATTGATTGAAAGCAGAGTGAGTTATCGGAGTTAAGATCTGAAGAGACGAGACTCGTAGACCATTTCATACTAGTTTACACTTAGCTTTTTGAGATTTTAATCAATGACACAATCATGTACCAATTACAGGGGAGAGTAGATGATTGGGGGGGGGGGGAGGGTTACATTTGTAACATAATTATTTATACAATCCTAGACTTTAATGGTAGTATGCCTTGTATAGAATGAATATGACATGAAATAAGATGGGTGATTCATGATGCCAAAAATATTCTTATGCAGCAGCGTCAGAGAACTTGGCAAAATTCCTTCATAGGGTATCATACGGTTTGTTTCTTTTGATGCGAAGTCTTTGAAAAGAAAAGCATTTTATGGAGAAGCTATCTGTTAGTTTATGATGTTACATAAATCCCAAGTATGAAAAGAAATTGAGAAATTTAAGAAATTATTGGGATTTTAACCACTGACCCAAGAATACATATCTTGTCTTGTATGGTCAGTTGAACTACAGTATGCAGTCCTACCTCTATTGGTAGCAATGTTTATAGTGTAACCATAGGAACCATAGGAGTATCATTCAGTACAAGCCAATGACAGAGAAGCGGTTTTAACAGGAATTCAGCTCTTACGATGAACGAGTCCATGAACATAGGAAATGTTAATTGAAACAAACTTAAATATTGAATTCAATAATCTACACAACCCCTTTAAATATTTCTTAAACATTATGATTTTTGTTGTTGTTATTGTTGCTTTTTGTTTTTTTGTTTTTTGTGCTTAGCAACTTAAGATATGTCAATATAAATTAGTTAAGGCTCTGTTAAAATTTAATACTTTCAGAGCAGCTATTATTACATTAAATGTCTCCTCTCCCCCTGTTGGTTCTTTCTTCTCTCCATCCTTTGTCTACTAATCCCTTTTACATCTATCTCTTTGTGTACACCATGCTCATTAACCTATCTGTATTCTGTGCGTGTTTTTGTCCCTTCTGTTACTGTTACTTGTCATTTAGCCTTTGATGAAGATCCTGCTAGGATCGAAATGTCAGTCAAACTTACTTTTACACATTCTCTTACACAGGCTCTTGAGTGGATAAGCAGTTTGGTAACAGTTTTATTTTTTTTTGATTTACATGAATTGTTGTCTAATTTAAATTAACTCATCAAAATAAAAACCAAGCATTGAATAAGTCCACCTACAGAGTAATACTTAACTCTGCTAGCCATAGCTAACTCTTGCCTGCAGTTTTGTTTGGCTTTTTTTCTTCTTCTTCTTCTTCGTTTCGTTCTTTGAATGATACAGACATTTGATTCGAACTTGGAAATATTGGAAATTTCTGGTCAGCAATGTAGCTCTGACCCAGAAGGCAGTTTTAATTTAAACCAGGAAATCTAAGCCAGTGATACTACTATAAATATCACTACCTTGAGTGTAGTAGATGTTTCCTGTTTATGATTCGTATGAGCACTGCATCATCATATTTCAAAGTAAAGTGGATTCCTATGATACAGCTCTGTAGTGTGATACTGGCTGCAGTATCAATTAGAATACTGTTTTCATGGCGGTGTGTGCAAGGGATCAGTTTAATGGTATTATATATTATATCATATTGATCTGCTTTGGCCTCCTTCTCCCGGGCTAATCCATTTATGAGTCTTTCAGAGCAGTATATGGATCTAATGTAAGTTATCCCGCCAATTAATTAGCAACTCCATCAATCCGGAGGCCATGTGTACTTTCCCGATTTTTATTCGAAGCCACCTGTTATTTGAACCACATTGAATGCTGTCCATCTGTAGCCTTAAGAAGAAGATGTGTCGGTGTGGTTGGGAGCTGAGCTGAGAGGACACTGACATGGTTACCAAATGGTCAATTGTAAGAGGTCATACTACCATTGGTCAAAAACTCTGTTTTGATATGAGATGAAAGATATGAGGATTGTTTGTACCGAATGTAAAGGACAGCAAAAGTGTACTTTGTGTGGTTAAGTATTGTTGTCATGGTGATATCTGTGTGTAAGAGACAAAATCCAGTCAGATGGGCCAGAATTGAAGATTGAGACCTTCATATGGTACTTAATGTTATGCCCAGGCAGCCTATGATGAGGTTTGGACTCTTGATTGATCACATTTCATGAGACGTCATAATAATTACAACTTCTCAGTTCAACTCTTTGAAATTTTGTTTTGACATTGGCATAGTTTCCATAGTAAAGCCTTGAAACGTCAATCTAACTTGAAACGTCAATCTAAAGTACAAATTAAAGGGAAAAATTGTAAAAAAATGTGCATGTTCTCTGCATGTATATATATAATAATATTTTATAAAAAGGAACATTAACAGGAAAAGTTTATTCAGTTATTCATTATATACTAATAACACTAAGTAACTTAAGAAAAAATCCTGGGGAAAAAATAGAATTAACTTGCTCTGTGGACACTCTGCTAGTCAACATCAATGCAATAATCTGCTTCAAGAATATTAAGTATATTGGTACACTGCATTTTGACTCAGCAAACTGATAAAATGAAAATTGTCAGAAATTATTGACCCAACGCAGGAATATAAAACACAAAAGAATCAAAGGAGCTCTGAATAGTTTAAAATCAGTGGTAGATTATTAATATGTGGAGTTTGAGAACCGTATATGGCTTAATCAGAATGTCTATTTTCAATTAATTGCTTACTGGAAAGAAGTTATTATTACTGCCCGTTATCATCACCAGATATTGTGGCCTAATGAAGTGGTCATTATATTGTTTATCAAAGTACACATAACTGATATATACCTGATCAAACGTACGTTGTCACTCGTATCAATTAAGGTTTCCTCCTTGAATTCTCTAAGAGTCAGCTAATGAATGTTCTTCTCAGATGTTTGTCTCAACATACACAGCGTTTCCTATTTTCACTTCCCATAAGCTTGTGGAGTGTTAGCTCAGTGGTTAACGCCGGTGCCTTCCAATCATAAGGTCCCCGGTTCGAGTCACTCCATATAAGATTAATGTATGTCATCCAGTTACAGAGTTGTTGACAATTGACAATTCATAATCATGGACGTTAAATATGAATTTAAGAGACTGACTTCGGTCAGCTTGCGGCTTTGATAAGCCAATGATGGCTTCTTTGCGAGTTCCTGCTTGCAGGAGGATCTTAAACACAGCGTTCCCTATATTCTCTTCCCTATAGCTATCATACACAGCGTTTCCTATATTCTCTTCCCTATAGCTATCATACACAATGTTCCCTATATTCTCTTCCCTATAGCTATCATACACAATGTTCCCTATATTCTCTTCCCTATAGCTATCATACACAATGTTCCCTATTTTCACTTCCCTATAGCTATCATACACAATGTTCCCTATATTCTCTTCCCTATAGCTAACATACACAATGTTCCCTATATTCTCTTCCCTATAGCTATCATACACAACCTACCCTACATTCTCTTCCCTATATAGCCATCATACACAGCATTACCTATATTCTCTTCCATATAGCTATCATACACAATGCAATCAATATTGTAGTTTGAGAAATACGTGTAACATT
>JAIPMN010038583.1:0-10971 GCA_020650975.1 Apostichopus californicus
CCCCTACCACCCATGTCCCCAACCCATGCCCATACCCAGCCCCTACCCATTTCCCCAAACCCACGTCCCCTATCCATGTCCCCAACCCATGTCCCCTGCCCATGTTATTTTCCCGTATGCGTCATCTCCCCGTATGCGTCCCCCTACCGTTTAAAACTGATGGTCTTATCGTTCGTGGACACAACCTTGCTTTGGTTCAACTTGATACAGCACGTCGTAATAGCTGCAAAACTCAATGATGAAAGCAAGAAGCCTGCATCGCATGGTGATTGCGAAAGGACGTGTACTGTACAACACACACAGAAGAGTACACACTATTACCTACAACACGTCCAGTCCCATTAGCTTGCACATTTCCTTTCCTTTGTGACCTGCTATGAAAAGTTGGTGGCGCTCCACAAAAATGCGTCCCATTTTTATTCTCTTACCGGGAGTGAGTTAACTACTAATTCAGTCTGTTGGACGTTGAAATAAATATAAATATGGCGTCATCTGGCCCTTTGGAGTGCCAACCTTGGTATCTATCATTATTAGGAATTGCTGAAAGTTTCAGAACTTCCAATCCGCCAAGGATTAAACATTGTATTCACTGTCTTCAAGCCATTTTGGCACTAAATCCGCCAGTACGGATCGAAGCTACAACACACACGCAGTTAGGATGCTTATTGTTCACACACTGTAGGAACGTTGACTTAGCCTATGCACATCTCGAGAAGGCGGTAAGTTTAACCCTTTTCCACCATTTTTCTTCCAATGTTTGAAATTAAATATTCCTTTTGGAGATCATGTTTTATATTTTTGCCATCCTGTATGTTCAAATCATTCATTGTTTTCATTTTCTCTTTTCCTTCCACAGTGGGCTTTAGCACATTCTGTATCCTTTGCTGTTTACAAGTTTGAATGTGTGACCTAGTGACACAGTCTCTGGTGTACCAAATCTCAAGTCTATAGTTCCTATTTATAAGTTAGGTCTTAACTGATACTGTTAGTGATAGAAGTTTGTAGACGATATTATCACATGAAAGAAAGTAAATCTCTGCATTTCAACATAGCAATTGTTGTGAATATATAGACAAATGTCCTCATAGTCAAGTTGTCCATCAGCCTTACCTTCTATTTACTAACCTAGTCCATATTAATACCCTTGATAGTGGTAGCCTAACAGTATTTGAATTATAAATGTAATTTATTCTCTACACTGCTACAATATAGCTGCAGTAGGTACTCTGTAACTGGTATGTGTTTCAGCAGTGTTTATTCCTAAGTGCAATTGGATCTGTTACACTATCAACATTTACCAAATATAATGGTTAGGAAGTTACACCTGTAGGTAAATAAGCTGTTACTAGTGTCACCGGTTAAAACATTGTCAAATGGACATTAGGTTTTTGCTTCAGTTAGTAAATTGATGTGGAATAATGATGAGTAAACATAGTTTCCACAAATCTCAATTGAACTGATAATTGCTGTAAAATAAATGATATCTTTCAGTGTTGAATTACCATATCACAATGTACAGTAGTTTTGGTGTGGGAGGACAGTTGTTTCCTCCAGTGACATTATAATTATCAATGCTAACACTTTTCATACAGTGAAGGAAGTTAACTTTGTAGTAAGTACTAAGTAGTCAATTTATCTAAATTATCATAAAGATGCATCTCTGTAATTATTCAAGGCTGTTCCTTCAGAGATCTATATAGTTCACCAGGAAACAGTCATTATTCCTGTAGAAAACTTGGGTTTTATTTAATTATTGCAATACAGAGCAAATAAAGAAAAAAACACAGTGCACCATCACTGGATAAGACCTCAAGCTTAAGTAATGTTCCACACTGCAATCTCAGAAACTGGACACAACGAAGCATTAAGTGCATTATAGAGATTCAAAAAGAATATTCTAAATTCACTCTTTTTTAGGAAAAGGTGACATTACAGAACTTGCTATTTTCTTCATTACCGACCTGTAAATTGAAATGTTTGTAACTGTGTTAGAGTATGTAAAGACTAAATATGATCCTGCCTTGATACTAATGTATGTATGCAAAGTAAGCTAGAGGCCTATTAAGGTTTTCGTTTCTGAAAGTGCTGTAGAGGAGTGGAATTAACTTTTCCAGAACCAGGATCCCTTTCTGTGAAAGGCACTTAATGGGCTTTCGATGGAGCCAGTTATCTCTTCAGTAAGTAAGGGTCATTTCGGTATTTCTAACCTATTGCTTTCATAATTGCCCGCATAATTATTTTTGATGTTTTTTTTGGGTTAGAAGAAAAATATTGCATCTAAGAGTGTCTGATTGATTGATTGGACACTACTTAGTGTTAAGAACCAACTTCTAGCATATTTTCTCGGGCTTTTTGGCAGGTTATGGATGCCATTGGTTACCTGACCTGACTTATTTTCAGCCTTGGCTGTAACTTAGGCTGTAATTGTTTTGAATGAAACAGATTTTGTTGAGTTATTAAATATGTATATATACCCCATAGTGACACTGGTGCAGCAAAGCTACTAGCTGTCCATGTGCCCACTGAATTCTCAATACGTGGGAAATACATCCTGCAGCTAAAGAAACCATTTTCAACATTTGTTAGCATTCATACAACAGATGATTTACATCTTATCTACAAATCTCCTTGACTGGAATTGTCAGATTCCTGCATTCGATGAAGTAAAGTTTGAAGCGGCCAGCATGCTTGTCAGGGTACATGAACAAAAAGTAAGTCCTCTTTATGATGATAATGTTTGCAATTTAACAATTGATACGTGCTTAGATTGTATGTTAAGAGTACTTAGCAGTTTTGAGGATCTAGTTAAATGTTTAGTGCATTAAGATATCCTTCTCATTGTTTTATTTCGCTGCTCAGCTATATGGACATGTATATTGAAATAAGAAAATGTGTACATAATTTGCAAGTCTTTGATATATAGGGGACACTATATAGAGTGCTATTGTACAGTATGTATGTTGTAACCATAGGACACTGTGTCCAATGCAAGTACCATAGAACTTCAGAATTGTTTTCATTATATACTCTGCATACAATAGAAGCAAGCCCGCATACGGTTTGACAATCTACTGTTTATATACATGTGTTTATGTGTTGGAAACTCATGAAGTTTTTCATGACAAACGAAATCTGTAGAACTGTGAGGTCGTTGACAAATTGCTGTCAAAAATAAGGTGTTGTTTGCATGAAAACTGTACTGTTGCAAACATGTTGTTGTTGTGAGCATGACCAACAAATCACACATACATAAAACTTGTTATATGACGGAAAAACGTGAACAGAAAGATACGGGAAGAGATACAAATTTTTCCTCTTTTTTCACGCAGTCAAATTCTCAATAGCGTATAAATTACAAGCAACTGTATGTTAATCTAAGTCCACAGCTATATATATCAATTATTCCATTCTCTCTAATTTTCTTCATATTGACAGTGATAATGATACTTAAAATTTAGTCACTTGTCATATGCAAAGTAGAAAGTCCAAGGTCCTCTATTGGGATGGTTTGTTGAACAGCCCTTTTCTCCTTTTTTTTGGTATGACACTGAAGGTGTAATTACCTCTCTGTTTGTGTAAAGTATACATACTAAATAGCTATTCTTAATCTTTAACAAATCTCAAAGCAGGATAATGAGTTAAAGTGAAAGAAATACTCTTATTGTAAGTCTCTTCACTGACTCAACAAATTATATATGATAACCATTTCAATTTTTCTGGAGTAGTGGAATTTAAAAAAAACAAATTCTTAGTACTTACTATTAAAGTGGAGTCTGTTATGACTTGAAAATGCAATAGTTCAGATGTTGGTAATTGAAGTAACTATCAAATTTTGTAAGGAACTCTTGAAATAAACAAATGAAACTGAAAAATGATAACCTGTTTACATAAAACAACAACTGCAAACTGTACCACAGTAACAGCCTCCTTACTGTACCATAGTATCAGCCTCCTTACTGTACCACAATAACAGCCTCCTTACTGTACCACAGTAACAGCTTCCTTACGGTATCACAGTAACAGCCTCCTTACTGTACCACAGTAAAGTCTCCTTACTTTACCACAGTAACAGCTTCCTTACTGTACCGCAGTAACAGCTTCCTTACGGTATCACAGTAACAGCCTCCTTACTGTACCGCAGTAACAGCCTCCTTACGGTATCACAGTAACAGCCTCCTTACTGTACCATAGTAACAGCTTCCTTACTGTACCACAGTAACAGCTTCCTTACTGTACCGCAGTAACAGTTACAGAGTGTGCAGGAGTTATAATCTCCTTGGAAGGTAGTGTACTATGTATGTGGGGTTTACTGTCTCTATTACATCGGAGCTTTGATATGAAGCCATCCTAGTGTTGTATGTATATGAGCACACAATTTTAGTTCTAAAATATGAAAGACAAAGATTTCACAAAGATTGAAATGTCATGATAAGGTTTAGCAGTTATGTTATGTCACTTAATTGGTAAATTTTAGCGAAAGTTTGATAACCCAACTATATTTGTTGGTAGTATTTTCTTCCTTTGAATTGACCATGCTTTAATAAGTTCTGAATTGCTCCATCCAGACTTTTTTGGTAATATTTCATGTATTTTCTTAGCTCACTGATTAAAAAAAAAAAAAGAAGAAGAGGGGGAGGGAGGATGCAAATCTCCTTATAATCAGTCAACAAGTTTAATATTATTCCATTCCTTTTCCATTTGTCCACAGGGTCAACTGCAACAGGCAAAAGAACTTCTCTTGACAGCCATTAGCAAATCAAAGCAGAGTGCTTACTGGCATTGTCGTATGTTATTCCAGCTGGCAGTAAGTATTTTTGACATTTTACTAAACTTGTGCAAAATTTGGTGTACGATACCACATAAAATGAGTTGAAACTTGCTGACATTAGTACAGCACTCAATCTCTGAATGGACAAAATGACGTATGCCGAATGGACGTAGCGTTTGCTTTGACTACCTGTGTACCCACTCGGTTCCTGGCTTTTTTCTTGATCAAAATTATCTGTAAAAATGATTGTCATTATGTCAACTTTAATCAGGTCGCGCAAGTTTCATTATCAATGAGCCCAGCATGTTAAAGATAGTTATGGAAAAATTCATTTCTGGGGTTAAGTTATCTGGTCCAAAATTTACTACTTGGTGCAAACACTGTAGAAAGGTGACCTGCTTTAGTCGCACTTATCTAAACTATTCTGATACTTTGGTGAACATTGAATATTATATATTTATGAACATTGAGGATTTTATAGCAGCTTCACAGCTGAGAAGAATGATGTGACATTTTCATCGGTGGTATGTGACCTCTGAGTAACTACCAAATGAGCAAAAAACTGTGTGAAATCAAAGTGATGTCTTCTGGCCTCAACTTGTGCATGCCCTTGAAGTGTGATTGGCATTGAACAGGAATCTAGCTGGGGTATTTTGAGCTATGACTGCAATCGAAAATAAGAACTTGACTTTCACCACTGTGCACTTCCTCTTGAAATAGGAAGTTAATGTTTTTGTAATCAACTTAACAAAACTCTTGCCATTTTTCCACAGCAAATTCATGCCCAAGAGAGGGATTTTGTGGCAGCATGCGAGAGATTAGGAGAAGGGGCAGGTTACGCAGCCCAAGCCGGGGCACACTACACAAGAGCATTGTTCATGCTGAGTAAAGGAATGGTAAGTGGTCAGCATGAGCTTATGACTTCGAACTTATTATATTTCTTTAAATCTCAAAACTTTACAGCCCTAGTGGACTTTCCACCACACAGACATGAGTCATTAAATTTTGTTAAAGTTTCCAAAAGACTCCAACAAGTTTGTCAAGTTCACCTACATATATATAGATGATTCAGTGACTCGAGTCAGTAAAATCACTGGAAAGGACTCCACTTGACCTTAAAATGACCGGACACATTATAACTCTTCCACCAATGTACTTCTTTCCGTTCACAATAACTATATATAGTGTTTCATAGAAATGGCAAGTTTTGTCACCCAAAGAGGTTCGATCTACTGGTAATTGATCGGATCTCATGATTACAGTATTAACTACTTATTATAGTCATTTATATCCAAATAAGGCTCGTCAGAGGTGTATTTACTTTACTCCTCTATTACATGTGTCCATACATCATATGCACACCATTCCATCTTGACCTACCCAAATTGGTTACAATTTTAGCACTGTGCCCCTATTGACCCACTTCCGGGTCAACAGCCCATTCCTCTTTTTCCAATTCTACCATTCTGAAAACCTGCACCAACTTGGGTAGGTTAAGGAAGTTTGAAGCGCACATGTTTCGCAGTGGCAGGAAAGTATCGTCGTTTGTAAAGCACCGAAAAACCAAGCGAAGTACTGGAGTACCTGCTGTGACAGGTATTCTAGGTGTAATGAAAACAGACCGACTCTCATTAGATTACAATGATGTTGTTCTTACCATAGCAACAGAAAAAAAAAATTGTTCAGATCTAAAAATTTATCGTCATCTCTTATTTCCTTCCTCATCATGAAGCTGTTACTGGTGGACAAGAAATGGACAGAGGCTCACCCTGTCCTGTCAGAGTGCAGTCAGTTGGTAGAAGCTTACAATGAGAGCTGTAGCAACAAGGAATCCCTCAAAGTGTTCTTCTTGGTTTTACAAGTCTGCCATTACCTCACGGCTGGTCAGGTAAGCTCCCTTCTACTCATATATTGGACACCCTTATCAATCAGACCAGATCCCTCACTCGAAGACTCAGTTGGCATCGGGTTGCAACTTCTCCAATCTCAATATTCTGTCCAGACTTTGTAATATTCGCATGAAAATGGTATACTTTATCCATCTAAACTAACATCTATTTATTGATACAACCATTTGGCTTCTTTAATTGAAAAGTTAGAAACGATGTTGTCCAATACACAAACGCTTCACACAAATTTATGAAAAAATGGAGAGGTTATGCTTAATTTCATAATTCCTGGTGGAAATTGGTATTCTGGCCCCTCCTTACCTGTCCTTTAGCTGTCAAGTACGATGCCACAAGACATTGGCAAATTATTACAATCAATGCCAAATGTAGTTTCAAGACATTAGTAAGATGATGGCTGATGGTGCCCAGCGGCAAAATACAATTCTCATTATACAGCACAATAACTATCTGTTCGGTGGATTCTAAGCCACGTTATATTTTTGGTGCCTTTTAGTGTGTCAGTGTAATGTTGTATCTGTGAGTAGACTATATAGCAGTAACATCTGGTGCCTTTCCAGGCCATGATGCTGAGTACAGAATGCAGATGAAGTGTTGAGGGCAGTATAATACTGTAACGGTTTCAAGCTATGGTATTGATGACACAATCAACCTGTAACATTGAGTACAGTGTGACAGATACTGTAGTATTGAGTATAGCATACTGCTATAGTCATGAGTACAGAGTGAGGCTGTAATATCAGTCCCCATCCAGGATGTAATACAGACTACCAGAGCTTCAGCCAGAAATAAAAGTAGTGAGCTTAATTCACAGATTGGTAATTGAATTCTGGTCCTAGGGGGAACGGTTGCACTCCTCCTGTCCTTCAGCAAAATTTACTTTTGAGAGTAGTTACGTGCAAACAAATCAGATGAAGGAGGGATATCAGTCTCCATTTCTCAAGAAAGTCTTTATGAATTCCACATCAGTTCGTTCCCACTTTTCTCAAGACACCTTACTGCATTTTGCTGTAAAAGGTCTGTTTCTTCAAGAAGATAGCATTACTTGCTACTGCATTCGTTGGTGTATCCACCGAAACGAAAGAGAAGACTTTCCTTTAGTTTTAAATAAATGTTTTTTTCTTGAGTCTTTTCTACATTTTCTACATTTGGTTGCAGGTAAAGAGTGTCAAGTCAGTGTTGAAGCAGTTACAGCAGTCCATACAAACATTGACAATGTTACAACCAGAAGAAGGTAAGCTCTGTTCTTTCGTTAGCTAAGTGTTTCTTTTACAGTTTGGTCTCAATACAAACCTCAAAAGTTACTTTTGCATACTTAAACAGTGCAGAACATTGTAGATTGCACACAAACAGTGACATACATGAAACTAACTGGTCTATCAAGCTTGAGATGTAGATTCCCATGTTGAAGAGGGATTGTACGTTAATGTCCTATTATTGTTGGGCTGCGATTCATGTCACACTACCCCATAATAAAGCAGTGATCAGTATCCCATCACTGTTTGAAACTGTGGACAGGAGTTTTAAGCTGCAGTTTTAACCCTTAGCCCAAGATAACCCCAGCCCCAAGGTAACTCATACTGCTGAGATAACCCCCGTGGTGAAATATTGCTCTAAAATTATTATTTTTCAGATATTCTGTACTCCCTGTCGCCATGACTACCAGAATGTGACAAGTTCCACACAACATGCAGCTTTTATAACCGAAAACACTAAAAAAAAAAGGAATGTTGCACCAAAGTCAATCAAGGACAAATGCATTGCTTTTGACAATGATACCTCGGTCAATTTTTTAACAAGTTCCTGTATTTTCTTTTATTTTAAAAAGTCAACTGTGTTTTTTATTCTTGTTCTTTTCAATAGAATCAGTATGTAGTAATGCAGCAGACAGGTTTCAATGGATTCCCAAGGAACATATGTGTGTACTAGTCTATCTGGTAAGTTGCATTATCAGTAGTAAAAAAGTATGACTTCAAATTTTACAGATGTTTGTCGAGACTGGTGGTTGTTCCGATATGAAAACAGATCCGGAATAATCAAGTTAAATATTAAACTATCTTGTGTAGTTTTGATATGGCAATAATGGACTGCATATTTTATTACAGTACTGTAAAGTGCTACTATATTTACTCTATTCCACGTTTCTTCGTCACGTTTTGCTTAAAACTGTGCTCAAACGTGCTTTTATAACTTAACAATTTGATACTACGTGTGAAGTGAAGTGCAGTGATTTGATATCAAAACTCAGACTGGAGTATTTTTTATACTGTTTTTGTGCAAACTTCTGATCTTGTAATTCCGTTCTCTGTTCCCTGTTTTGTAGGTAACAGTAATGCACTCCATGCAAGCAGGCTACATGGACAAAGCACAGAAATACACAGACAAAGCCCTGGCCCAGATAGAGAAGTTGAAGATACTTGACGGGCACCCTATACTCTATACATTTCAACTTATGCTGCTGGAACATATCATCATGTGCAGGCTCGTGGTGGGAGAGAAGTCAATGGCAGTACAAGAAGTGAGTCATAAAGGAAGTCACTGCATATTTTTTTTTACCCCACACTTTTTGTTTTCTCAGAACTTGCTTTTTAGCTCAAGATTATTGAATTACAAAGCAAACAATGACAAACATGAATATATGTTACAACAACATCTTGAACATTTTCAGCAATTTTTAGATGGTATTTCGAGAGAGAAATTTACCACATGTAAAAACAATTTCAGGTCACTATGGCAGCAGAGTAATTTAAGATCTACCAGCAGCAATATATGTATCCCAGGGCAGCAAATATCTTTGTTTGATATTTAAATGGTATTTTCATGGGGAAAAAAATCCCATAAAATTTCCCAGGCATGGAGAATATTTACCATGATATCATATAATACAAGAAAAACAGCCCTAGATCCTGGAAAGATCGTACCTATTATGAGTTAATTAATAGGCTGCAACACATCAGTTCAATGAGTGAGACAAGGGTCGGATCGAGGATTTTGAAACGGGGGGGTGGCTCTGGGGTCGTTCAGGTGGACTCACACCTCGGGGAATTGGGTGTGTCTGTAGGTCCTGTCCCAGACAAAAGTTACAAGTTAATACATCAAATGGTGCATTCTGAAGCAGATTTAGACTGTCAATTAGGTCTATAGTTGTAATAACTATTTATGAAGTTTAGTGTAAGATTGAAATGGGGGTGTACACCCCTCCCCCATGGATCTGTGCCTGGACACTTGTCATAATATATTACATTATATTATATACATATACTTAATATGTAGGTATATATACATTTATACTTATATATACTTATTATATAATATATGCTTATTGTAATATATTCTTTTCAATTCAACTTTATTTCAACCAACAATGTTCAAAGAATTTACATTGAAGTGTAGACTTAAAACATGATAAATTGTTGAGGGATTACACAAGGAAGCTACTAAAAGCTTGTGGGATGTGAATCCCCTTTTACAGAGGAAAAAAGAAAACATGCTAATTACTGGAAAAACACAATATGTTTAAATATTATAAAGGATAAAACAATAAACAGAAAGAAAAGGGGAAACACATGGCTAGATAACAATATCAAAATATGAGAGCATGTGGGAGAACATTCCAGGCAAACGGTCCTAAATATCATATGTTAGGAATGAAATGAGCCACAACTTTAACAACTTTGCAGTGAATTTCATCATGACCTGGGCTAGCATTTTTTTAAATGTTTAAGATATTTAATGTCTGTGGGATGTAAACATATGCAATGGTCATTGGCAGGTGCTAAGTAATTCACAAAGAAATATTAGTGTCATTCATAATACTATTAGATAAGGTGTGTCCAATACTTACAAAGTAATCATTGAAAATATTGCAAATAACATCGATATCAGAGGTACTCTTCTCTTAAGTTTGTTAATATAATTACTCTTACGAATACCCCCAAGCAAGGCAGTGTTCATGTTGTTGCAGGTTCCCTTCATATGTTGATTAATGAATTCCTTATGATAGTAATTAAACTTAGCAATTAGAGTTGTGAGTTTGTTTCTGAATCTGTCATATGCAGCTACTGTATGTAATCAGGAGTAGGATGCTTGACGAATTTCGGTAGAGCTTTTTTTTGTGCGATCAGAGCTTAAAATTCCTGTACAACACCAAACTTTCCTTGTACTCTCGACCATCCTTTGCAATAAGGGCTATGATTTTGCCATCATGACTCCAAGCGAATTTTATTGTCTGGTGCTCCTTTATATTATATTATATTATATTATATTATATTATATTATATTATATTATATTATATT
>JAIPMN010038584.1:0-15908 GCA_020650975.1 Apostichopus californicus
ATATGTATTATGTACAGTATTGTATTATGTACAGTATGTATGTATTATGTACATATTGCATATTGTATTATGTACAGTATATTATGAACAGTATTGCATATTGTATTATATATCAGTATATGTATTATGTACAGTATTGCATATTGTATTATGTACAGTATTATGTACAGTATTGCATATTGTATTATGTACAGTATACATATATTATGTACAGTATTGCAAATTGTATTATGTACAGTATTATGTACAGTATTGCATATTGTATTATGTACAGTATATATGTACAGTATTGCATATTGTATTATATATCAGTATATGTATTATGTACAGTATTGCATATTGTATTATGTACAGTATTATGTACAGTATTGCATATTGTATTATGTACAGTATTATGTACAGTATTGCATATTGTATTATGTACAGTATACATATATTATGTACAGTATTGCAAATTGTATTATGTACAGTATTGCATATATACAGTATATGTATTATGAACAGTATTGCATATTGTAGTATGTACAGTATACATATTTAATGTACAGTATTGCATATTGTATTATGTATAGTATATGTACAGTATTGCATATATTGTATTATGTACAGTATATTATGTACAGTATATTATGTACAGTATTGTACATTGGAGAATCGTGTCTCATAATACTGTCATCTTGAGCAGAAAAGTGTTGAGTTCAACTTTCATCTTTCTCTAGATGTAACACTATTAACTGAACAATGAACATTATATTTAAGGGTGCAGATGTCATCGATCTACAGTACCTACAGTGTAGAAGGCCTTTTAATTACAATTGAATGAAAAGAAAGAAATGGTTACTTTACTTCAGGCGGCAATCTGGTTGAGTAATCTTCCATAAGAAAAAAAACACCCTTATCAAAATATAGTATTATAATTTAAATTTAATTCCCAAAGTTTCCCATTTTTTCCCAACTTTGCTCCTCTATGGGCTATTATTAACCAGATGGTATTTCTATACAAACCTATTCTTGCTTTCCTCTTCTTTTTTTTCCCTCTTTTCTTTCCATCCTTTCTTTTTAATACAACTTTATCTATTTTTTACTTTCAGAGGACATGATTTCCCTTGGTATTGTCACACCAAGCCTTTGCAAACATTGTAAGTATATATATACACGACTGAAACCAGTCAATTTGCCCCATATTCAGTACATGTCTTGTGTGTTATAATCTCATTCAAAATCTGCTGAAATTGTTCATAAAACTCTTTTTTGTTTCCAAGATATACACAATTGAGGTTTTGATAAATCTGGGAAACTCATTGAATATGTGCAAACTCTGACGTGGAGTGTTGGGCTCATCAAAGTGTTTGCCCTTAATGAGTTAACCCCTAATTACAAAGCCCACATAAATATTATTTGAATAATTATGTGATGTTTCTCCTTTCAAAGAAGACTATGAAATGTTTCAAAAAATTGCCCTAGGCCACAGACATGTGTTCAAGTGTCCTTGAGACGAAGGTTGTGAAGACAAATGGATTACATAACAGAAAATGAGGCAGTCACTCCCTGTACATCAACAATGTGCATAATTAGCTATGTTTATTCATATATAAACTAGGATTGAGATTGGACTTGTAAACTGGTCAATCTTTGATGGGAGTTGCAGCTATTTTTATGATTTCTAATGCCTATAAGAGTGATTAGGACTATCGTGTTTGTAGGTGTCTGTAGACCTGTAAGATGATATCCTTGCCAGGGTTATTACTGCTATGCTGTACTTAAACTGATAGTACGCTGAGCTGTGTTATCTGCATGAATGCAATATTGATGTAGTAGAACTGTACAGGTATAAAGAAGTGTAAATCTTGCGAGTGCAGAACCCGATGAATAATTTATTACCTGCAGGTTTTATAAGAAAGAGATTTGATAAATTTATCTAAAATTAACTTTGTAAACTCTACTTAACATCCGCTTATTATGGTTGTAAAATGTAAATTATGATATGCACATTAATCCCACACATGTAGTCACTGTTACCGCTGGTTCCAATATGTGGTTCTTGTTCATGTAGGTAGGTTTTATTTTGGGGGCTTGATTATCATATACATATAGGGGTGTTTACAATATGATCCCATGAAGTTCAATGTCATCAAAGCTGGTTGAAAGATGTGTTCTTAAATTGAATATCCCTGTATATTTTAATATCTGTCAATCTTGCCTCCTTGTTCATAAAGGTGATGATTTCATTTGGGGGACTGGTAGAGTGGCGTGGAGGTACAAAGATACTCCAGATCTCTTCCATAAGCAGTGTACACCCTTCGCTTCCACTTATCCACGGAACAAAGTCGATTCCAATTACGCACTCAGCCAAAGAGAAGCGGTAAGCGAACTGTGCATGTATGTGTATTCCTCAGGAGGGATATTTGAGCAGATCTACAATGGTAATCTGTCGTGAGATTTAATGTTTAGGGTCTGAATATCGCGGGATCCAAGTTCCCTTCGTCAGTCATGGTAACATACATTGTAAAGAAAATTCTTTTCATACCAGCACAGTTAGCGTTACTGTACCCTGTTCCCTACAGCATGAAGTTTTAAGATGTAATTATAATAATCACAAATTACATTTGTATAGCGCTTATTACAGCATTTCAAAGCGCTTTACAAAGTAGGAAAGAGACAAAGGAAAAAGAGAAGCTAGGAATCAAACAGAAATGTTTTAAGTTGTCTCTTGAAAATACAGAGGGAGGAGGGAGAGTCACAAACGTGAAATGGTAGTTTGTTCCAAAGGGAAGGCGTAGCGACAGAAAAAGGCACGATCGCCATAACGATACTGATAATGTATAATGGTAACCACTAGGCAGCATCTTAAATGGTAGGCTTGACCCGTCCAATGGACACTTAGCTATAACACACCGCTGCAATGTAACCCATCGTCTGTACGAAGAAGCTAACAAAGTTACATATTTATAAAAACTACACTCAGTGAGTGGGTAATTGGAAAATGTTATTCAAATTCGAATGAAGGTAGTGCAGTAGCTGGAATATATTGGGTCATATTCTCTCAAATTTGTATGTGTTGTGAGAAAGTTGATCAACATTGGACAACTGCAGTATTCCATTGTAGGATAATATACTGAGCCTTGTGTTTTGTATGTTTGGAATGTTTAAAGGATGCATGACTTCTTTGGGATGACCGTTTGCTTCACAAGAGTGGTCTCCCCATATCGTTTTTGTACCGATGGCTGATTTTGAGGGTCAGTCTGAATGCTAGAAAAGAATATATTTCAATATTAAAAGGAATAACTCTCACTGTATTATGTCTACCTTTCCTACCTCAATACACTTGACAGTACAAGGACGGTTTTATGTGACGTTGCATCATTTTGAGGATTTTGTTTTTTTATTTCCTACCGTTATCTGAGAGGATTCAAGTGTTAATATTTTTCTCGGTCAATGTCCCCCTTATAGCCTCTGGAACATTGGAATATAGAAGATGTACTTAATTGGATGGCGGTGACCAATCTGTACAGGTACGCAGAATTATTCAGGACCAAAGGAGTAGACGGAAACAAACTTGCAAATCTCAGCGAACAGGAGCTAGAGGTCAGTTTGGGGTGATTTCTCAGATCTCATGATTTCAAATAGTTAGTCAATGTCAGATCTGCTTCGCTCCTTTTGTACATGGGTATCTTGGGTAAAAGAACATACATCTTAATTGCCGTCATCTTTATCTCAGCACATTTATGTCATTGTGAAGTGCAGGTTCATTTGATGTAGGAACCTCTGTAGGGTATCGTTGGTGCTCTGGTGTAGGTTTTCCCATCTGAAATAGTGTTCCAATTTTAGAAAAATCCAAAACGAAGAATTTTTTTTTTAATTGGATAGCCCCCACTAGAAATGAGATGTAAGTTACGAGCCATTCTGCTTCTCTCACATACACATGTGGCAACTTAGCATTGAAAGTAACTGGCCAATCACATCAACTAACACATTTCTTCCAATATTTTTCACCGATTTAGAACATGGGCTTGCTGGACGAGTTTCACAGAAAGTGTATCATCTACACAAGGGATGAGTTGAATGGACGAGGTAGCAGTGCATCCAATCATGTTAATCCAGATGCTTGTGAGTATGGCTAGCATTGTCTACACCAGGGATTAGTTGTATGGATTAGAATATAGTTGATCCAAAGGTATTAATCCAGATGTTTGTGAGTATGACTAGCATTATTAACACCAGGGATTAGTTTTATAAATTAGGATATAGTGGATCCAAAGGTATTAATCCAGATGCTTGTGAGTATGACTAGCATTGTCTACACCAGGGATTAGTTAGAATGGATGAGGATATAGTGGATCCAAAGGTACTAATCCAGATGTTTGTGCGTATGACTAGCATTATCTACACCAGGGATAAGTTAGAATGGATGAGGATATAGTGGATCCAAAGGTATTAATCCTGATGCTTGTGAGTATGACTAGCATTATCTACACCAGGGATTAGTTAGAATGGATTAGGATATAGTGGATCCAAAGGTATTGATCCAGATGTTTGTGAGTATGACTAGCATTATCTACACCAGGGATTAGTTAGAATGGATGAGGATATAGTGGATCCAAAGGTATTGATCCAGATGTTTGTGAGTATGACTAGCATTATCTACACCAGGGATAAGTTGGAATGGATGAGGATATAGTGGATCCAATGGTACTAATCCTGATGCTTGTAAGTATGACTAGCATTATCTACACCAGGGATTAGTTAGAATGGATTAGGATATAGTGGATCTAAAGGTATTTATCCAGATGTTTGTGAGTATGGCTAGCATTGTCTACACCAGGGATTAGTTGTATGGATTAGGATATAGTGGATCGAAGCTATTAATCCAGATGTTTGTGAGTATGACTAGCATTGTCTACACCAGGGATTAGTTAGAATGGATTAGGATATTGTGGATCCAAAGGTATTAATCCAGATGTTTGTGAGTATGACTAGCATTATCTTCACCAGGGATTAGTTGTATGGATCAATGCATCGAACCATTTCAGGCCAGTTTTGTAAGCATCATTAATTTGTATTATGTACAGAGCATAGAGAATTTTTTTTTTTTTTTTCAAACTCTTCTGAGAACATTTTACAAAAGATTCTTGGAATTGAAATTACTGGTTTCTTGCCTCCATATCACAAAGTCCTTAAGTTTTAAACAAAACAAACCCTAAACTTGTAAGTTCATGACTTAAAACTGAAGTTATTTTAAATTGATGACGGACAGAATGGTGAATCTAATAGCTTGCACTCATTTGTTACATATTTTATGAAAACAAAAGAAGTTTGAAGACTTCCTTCACAAATGAAGATATTTAGTGAAATGATCAAGTCTCTCCTGTTTGTTTGCAGCATTTCAACACACAGCTAAACACCATAACCTGATGGAATACACATTCTCTAAGCTCACGTGGTGTGCAAAATGCCGAAGGTTTATGTATGGATTGGTGCAGCAGGGTCTCTACTGTAAAGGTAAAAACTTCCGACTGTTTGAGCTTTTCTAGCGATGTGGAGACAAAACAACAGTACTTTAGTTTCCCTTTTACTTATGAAGATGTAACTTTCCAATTATATGATGAGGATTATTTGGCAAATAATTATAATTTTCAGTAAATGTGACCATATGGCAATGAATGTTCAGAATGTAATGATATGACAATTAATATTTAATTATATGACATTGAATATTCAGTTCATATGTCCATGATGTTCTGTAATATGTAATCTAGTCATTGTAGAATCTGAGTTGATGAAAATTCATTCATAAAATCATGTAATGTTGATATGCGGAGACACCATGTAGAACCTTTATGTATGGTTTTGTCAAGTTCTATTTAGAAAGTCATTTAACAATTAATAATCTTCAAATAGTGCTGATGTATATCATGTTGTCCTTAACGATTTATTACAGTATTATTTAATTAGCATATCCCAAGAAACCAAATGTATTTCAGTACTAAAGTGTAACAATCCTTGTTGACTTTCCACCGTGTAATCAGTGAATTGATTCCATAAACATAAATTGAAGCATATTTTTCAGACCAAAACCTTTTCTCAGCTGGTGTTACAACCAGTTGCTAGACAGCAATCTAAAGGTTGCTTACATTGTTGGTTGTATCTGTAACCAAGGTATGCTGACGTAATTCTTGTGAGGAGTAATTATGATCATTTTTTTTTTCATGATGCCTTTGTCTTGTTAAACTTTGGTAGAACCATCTTTGGTCATGCTTGCACAAGGGAACACAAAATGATCGAAGAAAAGTTGTATCAATGACCGCCCATCCATGATTCTATTACCATGAAATGATTACAGATAGAGAACAAATGATTGACATCTTTTTATAACCTTCCTATAAAAGCCTTCCCTGTATCGTCTTCCTTCCAGTCTGCAATTGTGCATTCCATCGTACTTGTGCTGCCACTGGACTACCGAAATGCAGTGCAAAAACCATAAACGACAGTGGCACGAGAGAAAAAGGTAAGAACTAGAGTAGATAGATGTATTAAGACTGCATCATATAGTAGCTAGTATCGATATAATTTACCTGATTTGTCACATTGGCACAGAAATATCTGCAAAGACTATCTATGTTGAACTTGTTTATTCGCTTTTCATTTTGTAGCTTTCACAGATTTACTTATTTAATCCTTTTTGCTACAAAACTAGCCAGAATTGTTGTCCTATCCTATACCTCACCCCTGACCTCCCTTTGGTTATATCTACGAAACCTTTTACTGCATAAGGGGACATGTTTACAGAGTTCTTTGCTCCTTGCTATCCAAGGAATGGATCTTTTATCTGCAGAAGTTAAACTCGCTTTTGTGGTGAATAATCCAAAGGGTCTTTGGAGATTTGAATATGTATCTCACAATTTGATTTAAATTGTTTCTTTTCCACATAAAGATTCATTAGTTAATTTATTGTTGTTTTCTTTTAGTTGCTTTATATTTCTATTCTGTTTGGTTTTATGTTGTACATGTTAGACATTAGCTTATTTATTTGTGTACTGAATGCATCCCAATGCATAAATTAATTTATTTATTTTTCTGGTTTATTCAGCTGGAGTATTCTGTCAACCACTCGAAGAACAATTTCAAGTAGAAACGGAGAGTGCCCCAGTGGTGATCGTAAAGTGTGTGGAAGCCATTGAAAGTAGAGGTATTTATTTGTCATTTTTTTGATTGGTTCTGATCTTGAACCAAATATTTAAACCGTAAAGGGTGCTCACCTTTAAGAAAGAAGTCCAGACTGTGAGGAGCAGAGTAATATAAATTGTTGGCTTGAAAAAGGTCAAACATAAAGTGTAATCCTTGTGTACTCCTTTATCTCACAAAACAGTTCACCATGACAACCATTAATTTGTGACCCAGGCTCAAGGTATTTTGAACTTCATCAGTGAATTGCCCCCCTCGCATGCTAATAATCATCTTGACTTCAACAAGTATTTTAGGTCCCACTGTCAAACTATTTCCCTAATCCTTAATCCCTCCCCCTCCCCCAATCCATTGTGGGCTGAAGACATCTGTAAGGAATTCTGTATTACAGCCAATATATGCACACAAACAAAAGTTTAAAAAGTGTCATCTAATCTTCAAGAAGCATTTAAAAGTCCCATTGTCAATATTCCCCTACACATCATCCCACCCCATCCCCTCCCACATACAGTTTTGTGGCATTTACTTGTCCAGATTAACCCTTCGTCAATTGATCTAGAGATGATTTTGATGGTCAGATTGCCATCCAGGTTAAGGAACTCTGATATAAGATAATATCTGATTTTACCTTCAGATACTCCTGTTAGAGGGCTCTATCGTACATCGGCGTCCACGATACCGGTCAATGAAATTAAAGAACAGTTCAACGATAATCCCGACACCGTGGACCTCTCAAAGTGTACAGATGTCCACATAATCACAGGTGTCCTCAAGAGGTACCTGAGGGAGCTACCGAACCCAGTCATTTCTCTGGAGATGTACGATGAATTTCTCGCAGCTATAAGTAAGTTCATCTGACCGTTTTCTGAATATCTCATGAATTGACCTCTTTACCATCAGTCAGTTGGGATAATCTTCCAATGCTAACACCACTCTACGCTCTCCTCTGAGATCATGCTTCAAAGCACTCGTTCTGACAGTATGAACAGTTCCTCACCTGTACCTAATATTAGCATGATTATTCATACTTCTCAAACTGTCAGTACAGGTTTTCTTCTGAAAGTGTGAGAACTATTTCTCCACAAAATGATTGGGTGTAATGTTTCTTTAAGTGTGTTTGAAGAACCCTAAATTTCCCTTGGGTTGTCTGTTTGTCATTGTATTTTGTCATTGTATCTGGAGTATTCCTTGGAAGTGTTTTCTTCTCATCCTTTCGAAACGTTGGCACCTCGTCTATCGTTTTTTTTTTCTTCACATAAACCTAGATGAGTTAGGTCATTATTAATTTAAAATGTTCACTTGAATGATGGTTACTTTCACAATCAATATTAGAAATGTTCTTGCCCTATTTCTGATGAATCATTCCCACACAAAGCCAGATATATAGAGTAAAATCTCTGACTCTCTGTTACTCCCTGTAAATTATAATAATAATAATAATAATAAATAAGTTCTTAATATAGCGCCAAATACCAAAGGCCTCTAGGCGCTTTACAAAACCTAAAAAAAATATTTAAAAAAATTAAAAAACAGAGAAATCAAAGGAATAAAAAAAATAAATAATTATGCAGCAAAGAACAAGAAAACTTTCATTACTTGCCCCTTACACCCCTCCCCTTTCCATAATTTGTGTTCCAGGTGTCTCAAGAGAAGGTGACCGAGAAGCCCGGCTACTTGACTGCGTACAGAGGCTCCATCATGCCCATCGGTCAACGCTCACTTACCTGATGGCTCATTTTGCTAGAATCTGTCAGAAGACGGACAATCAGATTCTGCCCAAACATCTCTGCTTTGTCTTCTGTCATATTCTTCTTAGACCGCCAAGAAATAAAATCTTGTGAGTAACGTTATAATGTATCAGTGTATTAGTAATGGTCATTGCATGGAACAATGCATTAAGCATTTACTAAATACAGGAGTAATGTGGAGGAGGGGGGGTGGTTGGGCAGGATTGGGGGGGGAGAGGGTACATGGAATTTTCAGGGGTTAGGAGTTAGGATAAGTATACTTGCTTCATCATTGTTTTTCTAGACACCTGTCATTATCTTTTTGAAACTGTTTGGATGAGAGGTCGTGAGAAATTGCCTCTACATTTTGTAATTGCAAAATAATAATTGCTACAACTTCCAGACAAGTTGCAATAATTTTGGAGTTTTTACTTTTCTTCCATAAATAATTGCAAAACCTTAAAAGAGATCTAACTTAGGCTGTCAAATTTCTCACTATTGAAATTTTTGCTCTAAAGAAGATAGTAAACCCAAGGCTGCATTTATATAAAAATATAAAAAAATAGAGATGATCTGGGCGGACAAATATACTGTGTTGTGAAAAGTGCGACGCAGTGAAGCAACAGCCCCATGTGCTGCCACTGTGCCTTTAGTTACATCAATTTGGTGATACCAAATTCTCCAGTTATCAGCACAACTACCTAATAGAGGAACTATGTGTCCAATGCATTTCGACGTAATGGTTTGTCTGTTTCATATGGAAACCGTTGATGTTTGCCGGAGTTTATCTTCCGTGGGACAATTTTTGGTGAACTGTATGGTACAGATCATGGTTTCAGGTATCTTTCAATGGCAGTTTTGATACAGCCCTCCCCGTACCAGACTTTGAGAGACCATGTTATTTTGTTACTTTGTCACTTGAATGTACTTCTGAACTAGCTTGTAAGGAACGACAAAATAATTATTGCAGTGTCTTGTGGGAGTTGTTGTCGTTAGCAACCAAAGTGACACCAAACCTTTTCCCATTCCTCTCTGACAGACATGTAATTCACAATACAGACGCTCATCGGAAAATCGTACTAACTTTAATCGAGAAGGGAGACTGGGGTGTGATTCAGCCCACACCGATACCTCCTGGTAAGAATAACTCGGTGGTCATCATCTCAACCTTTCAGAACTCTCTTCACGAGAGCAGCTGGTTTCGTTTGTCTCGCCATCATGTACCCTCGAACAGAAATCAGTTCATGATGTACAGATTACAAATGGATTAATGTATTGATAGATTGATTAGTTGATTTGAAGGGAGATTTCCAGATATATCAATATTTTCAGCATTGTTTGATCTGCTGATGTACCAGTTTACTCATACTTTCTAAAATTTTGATGGATTCATCGGTTAGCATAGAGAGTTTGTGATATCAAAATTAAGCCATGATCTCTCGATGCACCAGTTTTAGTAATAATATGGATTGATTTATTTATTGGTTTTTTGCAGAGATTCCTGACAGAAATGCAGCGTACGCTCCGATCACCGGTGCGACCAACGGCGGGCCTCAAACCTTAGAGGAGGCAGAGTGGTATTGGGGGAGTATATCAAGGTAAGTTGTTAACCTCAAATCCTTAAAAGGGGCACCTTTGAAGGGGCACCTTAGAAGAGGCACCCTAGAATAGGGGGGCCTCAAACCTTAGAGGAGGCAGAGTGGTATTGGGGGAGTATATCAAGGTAAGTTGTTAACCTCAAGTCCTTAGAAGGGGCACCTTAGAAGAGGCACCTTAGAAGAGGCACCCTAAAATAGGCACTGCAGACCCTGAAGAAAAGCTTGTAAATTTCAAGCTGCGTATGTGGAAAGTGCTGGCAATAATGAAAGTGTTTCCCAAACTTGGCATCTCTGGTAAGAGAAGAGGCAGCAGGTGGGCGGGGGGGGGGGGGAGACGAGTGGAAGGAGACCCCCACTTCTCTTGTGGACATAGATGATAATTCATCTCTAACAGTCTTTTTTAATTAATTAATCATCCTCTGATTCGCATTTATCTCCCCTCCCTCCATCTTATTTCACTTGCTCCTCGTAGCCACCAATATTTCACCTCCCTCGAATTTTGTGGCTGGAAAGTTCTCGTAGAACTGTTGAGACGTGACATGTAGGTACACTCATGACGTGTTTCTATCTTTCTTTTCTAGCTTTCCTTCCTGTACATTCTTTCCTTCGATTCATATTTCCTTAGTCGCAAACAATGAAAATTGTTACGTTTTCTCCACGTTTTAGGGAAGAAGTTAACGAGAAGCTTCGAGATATGCCCGATGGAACATTTCTGGTCAGAGATGCTGCTAACAAGTTCCAGTCGGGAGACTACACACTCACACTAAGGTAAATATCAGGTGTGATAGAGGGGGGTAGGGGTGGGATAGAGGGGGGTAGGGGTGGGATAGAGGGGGTGGGGTGGGATAGAGGGGGGTGGGCATGGGAGGGGCGATGTTCACACCCTCCCTCTTTACAGTCCCAGGCCACAAAAAGAGGTTTTTATTAACCTTGAGATTTTTTAATAACAGTGCTTGTTACAACAAAGCTAATTTTGTTTCTAAGAGATTCCCATTTATAAAAAAAAAAAAAATGTATCTAGCAAAGTCAATGGATATGCTTCCTTGGATAGCCAGACTTTCAAATAATGCTGACTTAAGTATTGTACAAGTTTGTTTTTTCATCTTTGAGTATAATTTTTCAAATCTTTTTCGGTGTGTTCTGTTTACAGGAAAGGAGGGATCAACAAACTGATCAAGATTTACCATAAAAGGGGTCATTATGGCTTCACAGAACCTTTGAAGTTCCACTCAGTGGTAGAATTGATACATCACTACAAGCATGCCTCCCTCAAACAGTACAACGAGAAGCTGGATGTCCGATTAGTGCATCCAGTCTCAAGGAAGGACCAGGTCAGTGGTTAATCATCCCCTAAAATATCCACAGATTTACCTTAAAAAGGGGGGCCTTATGGATATATGATATACCCCATAATAATGATAGGGTTTCTGGAGAATATTGTCTACAGAAGCTGGAGGTAAGATTACTGCATCCAATCTCAAGGAAGGACCAGGTTAGTGGTTAATCATCGTCCCCTAAGATATCCACAGCTTTACCGTAAAAGGGGACATTATGGATATATGATATACCCCATAATAATGAAAGGGTTTCTAGAGAATATTGTCTACAGAAGCTGGAGGTAAGATTACTGCATCCAATCTCAAGGAAGGACCAGGTTAGTGGTTGATCCTCCCCTAAAATATCCACAGCTTTACCTTAAAAGGGGGGCATTATGGACATATGATATACAGGCATAAGGGTGATTGTAACATATTATTATTATTATCATTATCATTGTTGTTATTATTATGATTATTATTATTATTATATGATATACCGTGTAATAATGAAAGGGGTTTGTAGAGAATATCGCAGTAATTGTGACTGAAACGAACGAGAAACTTTGAGACATACTTCTGTCCGTCATTCTAACCTTTTTCTTTCATTTTTACAGATGGATGTCCCAGATGATATAGAAAGCCTGATAAAAACATTGCAAGACAAAAATAGCAGATATCTGGAGAAAAATGCAGAATATGACAAACTCTACGAAGACCACAATAAATCACTGCAGGTGAGAGACTGTTTTGTTAATTAATAACTGAAGTCACAGGCATTTTGATGAGAACCAACTTTGTTTCGGTCCAAGGGCATATAGTGTCTAGCACATATATTTCAACGGTGGAAATACTGATAGGAAAGTTTGTAACCAACTTAGACAGCAACAATTAAGAAAAATTTATTAGAGTATTATTGAAGAAAATTATTGACTGGAAACAAAATTTTGAACCAGTCATCTCAGGATATACAAGATCTTGTACCTTATCCAACTGAGCTAAACTGGCTGTTAGCTTTGGGGGGGGGGGGAGTTCCCTTGTAGCTGCCACCTCCTAGCAAACAAGCTGCCACCTCCTATAGCTAGGAGGTGGCAGGCAGAATAGAGTGCTTCCTTCTTAAAATTATGTCCAACATAGGTTAGCAAATGGACACTTTAACCTTGGCTTGGCATATGTGGTACATTGCCTTAAATAAAATAAGGGATTGGTTTTTCATCTCTATGTACCATGAATGCTCTCTGTATGTCAAAGTACATTAATGAGTTCATATGAACGTAGAGCAAAATTTGCAGTTTTATTGTTGTAAACTGTAGTTCTCTCAATTTGATATATATTCCTCAGATAACATTTTGTTTGTATTTTCCATCACAATTAATTGCTCCATTGACTACTTACACACTGATTTTAAAACACTTTCCAACTTTGCCCCAGAGTGTATACAAATGTTCTTGAACTGTCATTTCATAGTTACCCAGTAAGACTTTAGCCAGAAATGAGATAGGGAAATTAATCCAACTTGTGTAATGGGTAAACATTTTCTGACTGGGAGGGTGGGTGGGGCAGCTTTCCTCGATCAGGGTTAGCCTCTGATGCGGATATACATTACTCGGTACTTACAAGAAGTACCCCGGTTAGACAACATGCTTTCTCATAAGGAAGAGTTTATCTATGACACATAGCTTGGTGACCATGCCATCTCAATATCTTGTTCCCAAAATTAAGATATTTAATCTTTGGCTTGAAAGGTGTAATTAATCTTTATGTTCCATCTATAATATTTTTGGTTTATTTGACCTTTGACATGTGCAACAATTGGAGTTTCTTTGTTTTAGCGGTTGATATCCTCTTAATTCAAGGCTTCATGAATATGCACTTTGTTTATCAAAGGTAATGGTTTGTACGTGATAAAGACATTCTCGATTACCTTGCTACGGTATCAGTCACTCTGCTGTTGCCTGAAACATTCATAAAAAAACAAAACATACCAAATGTTAAAGTTTGTTTCTCTGGGATCATACATGTTATCAGGATGCGGATACCACATATTACAAAATTGTTTTTCTACTCCGACCATAGGAAATCAAAGTTAAGAGGCAGGCCCTGGTAGCTTTTGCAGAGACGGTCAAAGTTTTTGAAGAGCAAATTGAACTCCATATGAGGCATCATAACAATTGTCCAACACAAGAATCACAGCCGTAAGTGAAAAAACTTCTGTCATGTTTTAATGTAGCTGTATGCACAGTACAGAGTAGGAAGGTATTCTACTCTACCCCCTCCTTTCCTTCTCTCTCTCCCTCTTCTCCCCCCTACCCACCTCCCCACCCTTCCCAAAAAGATGCATTTAACTAGCTAATGCCCACAGAAGCTAGTAACAGTAGTAGCTACTTTCTAATCCTTAAAAGTAAAAGCTAATCAACCCAACGGTCATTTATACCTGAAATGACGCTGGTGTCTTAATAGGACCTAACACGGAAAGGCAGAGAAAAAGATCTGGTTTCATTTGGGGGATGTCAGGGCTTATAAGTGGTGTCAGGGGGTTGCGAGTTTGTCCATGTGTGGGTGGAAGGTAAAATATGTTCCTTTCCTTTGGTTGTCCAAATTCAAATTTTCCAAAGCTAAGAATAAAAGAGGGCTGTTGATGAGGGCATTGCCAATACTTCTTTACTCCCTGGTTACGGCCTTCGCAACAATCCCTTCATCTTCTTCGTTAGACTACTACAAAACTTCCAACTGCTGAAGAATCGTCTGTTAGAGATCCAGGAGAGTCAACTAAGCCTAGAGGAAGAAATTCAGGAAGAAGTTGGCAGGAATAGAGATAGGGACAGAGCAATGAACAGCATCAAACCACAGATCATGGAACTGAAGAAGAGTCGAGATGAAGTCATTCAGTAAGTGGTTATCCATTCCCTGCCTCTTACTGGGGCACCATCAAATTGATAAACCATTTCATGGCCCTTCTTGAAGTTTCAAAGAAACGTGACCCCATGATGATGACTCTTGTGAGGGACATCAGATCAAATTGAATCCACTAGGCAGACCAATATTGATGGCATCAAAGAAGGAAGAATGCAGTAGGCGAGTCGTTTTGGGAAAATGGGGTTTCGAAAAATGTGAAACTGGATAAGGTCACCCCCTATTGAGTAAACAACCGCATTGGTGACTCTTATTGGGTACACTTCTGGATTAGGTGACTCTTACTGGGTACACTACTGGATTAGGTGACTCTTATTGAGTACACTACTGGATTAGGTGACTCTTATTGGGTACACTACTGGATTAGGTGACTCTTATTGAGTACACTACTGGATTAGGTGACTCTTATTGGGTACACTACTGGATTAGGTGACACTTATTGAGTACACTACTGGATTAGGTGTCTCTTATTGAGTACACTACTGGATTAGGTGACTCTTATTGAGTACACTACTGGATTAGGTGACTCTTATTGAGTACACTACTGGATTAGGTGACTCTTATTGAGTACACTACTGGATTAGGTGACACTTATTGAGTACACTACTGGATTAGGTGACTCTTATTGAGTACACTACTGGATTAGGTGACACTTATTGAGTACACTACTGGATTAGGTGACTCTTATTGGGTACACTACTGGATTAGGTGACTCTTATTGAGTACACTACTGGATTAGGTGACTCTTATTGAGTACACTACTGGATTGGGTGTCTCTTATTGGGTACACTACTGGATTAGGTGACACTTATTGAGTACACTACTGGATTAGGTGACTCCTATTGGGGGCAGCAAAGAAATGTACTTATGCATTAGGTGGTTCTTATATCATACCTCTGATGATAAAAATCTTTGTGAAGTAACACTAACTTTGATTCAATTTGATTGTGGTAATCCATTAGCTTATCACTTGTAAAATTTAGATTTCTAGTTGTGTCAATTTTAGTTCAAAGAAATTCTGACAGTTTTTATCAATCTTCTCTCCTGTACAGAATGCTGGTCGGCAAAGGTGTGAAGCAAGATCGGTTATACGACGACCTCAAGCGAGGAGAAATGTAAGTGTCGGGCATCCATTGCTTCTTCATAATAATAATATCTATCAGCATTTGCTT
>JAIPMN010038597.1:0-17445 GCA_020650975.1 Apostichopus californicus
GCAAGACTTGCCATTTCTGCTCAGCATTTCAGATCGTTAGAAAATCTTCTACCTAAAGTTTATTATCATATGGGCAAGGAATCACTAAGTCTTTTGACTTTCTGGTTCTTTTCTCCTTTGGTTATGCAGATCATCTTTATATCAGAGAGAAGACTTTGGCCAGAGTTTTGGAACAGATACAAAGAAAGAGAAGAGGTAAATGGGAAGGCATGGCCTGAAGATCCGTAAACTCTGGGAGTCTCTGGATTGCCCGGGATAAAGGACGCCAGAGACAGAAAGAACTCTCGACACAGAGAATACCAGTATAACAGGCAGAGATCTGAGAAACCAAACAAAGTGAATGGAATTAGAGGCAGCTTGGGTCAAAGCAGGCCACACACAGTTCCATCTCATTCGAGTTTCCAAATAAATTAGGATTATTTGAAATTTGGTTTAGTCGGCATAGTCGCACGGAATAGAATTTCAACATCAAGTACATTCATGCGTTCACTTCTCGACTGTAGCTAAAGAGGTCAGAATCAGTCTTTGCTCCATTTATAAGGTTGTGTCATAACCAGCAGTTTTCCTGAGTCAGGTCAAAGCACTGACTTTGTATGTTGTATATAGGGATACCGTATCCCATCTGACAAAAGGGAGAAAATATTGCAGCAGCCTAGAGGAGGGTAGCTACATTTATGTCGATGAGGGTAAGCCCAAAATGTTCCAATTGTTGGTATAAAGTGCTTATATTGCTGAGTTTGTATCAATTGAAATGAATGTCTCCATTTTCTTACATGTTGGAGGGCACTGGCGGGTTTGAACTGAGTATGTTTGTAATATGATGTAAATTGTTATCAAGAAGATAATATACGTCAGACATTGTTCATAGTTGCCCTTGAAGACGATGAAGCAAAGAAAAAAAAGAAGAAACTACAAAGTGACATTTTCATTGTTTTATTTCTATTTTTTTTTTTGTTCGTTCTTCTTATGAGTCTGTCTTGTTGCATATTTTATAAGTTAAAATCCAAAGAACAAGAAAAATCATTTGCTCTCAATGTCATCAGTTTTCTTAATTAATAGAAAAATCATTTTCAGTCAAGGTTCAAAACATAGCACACAGCAAACATGATGGCAAAAAAACATTTCCCACAGAATTGAAAAACTAAATGTTTTGTATGTGGATGACACACAATAACAAATTCAAGAAAATATGTGTTTTAAGTTAAATTTATGAAAAACAGACATGAATTTGGAGCAAAAAAAAAAAAAATGACATTGATATTACACGATTGCTAATAAATTCATATAGTTTGGGATTGATAATTTTATTGGCCTCCTGATTTTCCTGAAGTAAAATTTTGAAGACACGGCTCTCTGATGTCAGAAAGCACACGACCTTTGACCCCGGGTTAACTATGGGCAATAGCTCTGATGCAGCCTACAGCAGTTAACAAAACTTTGGACAAATGTTAAGGGTTTAAAACAAAAGAATCATTAACAACAAACGATCCATGAAGTCGTCATACCTTATTCTTTTTCATACACTGATGACAAATGTTGATTCAGTGTTTAAATGTGACATCATTCAGCATCTCAACAAGCCTAAGAGCCCTCAACTTTGGCAGTAACCAAAAAAATCATAAAATAGGTGGCGTGAAAATTAGTAAGTCAGTTAATCAGAAGATGAAAGATTTTCACTTAAATCTGCCCACAAACAAACTGACAAATATATTGCACACATACTATTGTCCAGTAATGGAAAATATCATCGAACACATTCAAGGTATGGTGTAAGGTGTAAGGATATATCATCAAACACATTCAAGGTATGGTGTTAGGTGTAAGGATACATCATTGAACACATTCAAGGTATGGTGTAAGAAAAAGATTGTCCCTGGAAACTTTGGCTGAGGAAATATTTGGTAATACTGCTGATTGTAAAATACATAGCTAATATCTGACACCAAAGATAAAGAGCACATAGGTATATCATTGCACATCAGGGTAAGATGCATTCAGAGGACATGAACTGGTTACATAGGGTAACATGCATACAGAGGAAAATGTATGAGTGGCATAGGGAAGAATACATTTGGATAACAGTGCCCCAGCACCACATGATAAATTGTATATGTCCACAAGAGTCATAGGGTAACATGCATACAGAGGACATAATACACTCTATGGCATACAGAGGAAAATGTATGAGTGGCAAAAGGGAAATACACATATGGATAGCAGTGCCCTAGCACCGCAGGATGTCCACAAGAGTCATAGGGTAACATGCATACAGAGGACATTATACACTCAATGGCATACAGAGGAAATGTATGAGTGGCATAGGGACAAATACTTGGATAACACAGTGCCCCAGCACCGCAGGATAAAATGTTAATGTCCACAAGAAGTTTGCTCCTGAGATTATAGGGAGGGGGAGGGTGCAGAGGTGATGTACACATTAAATGAACCCATTGAATGAGAGGGGAACATCTGGACCACCCCATCCTATACATACAGTAATACTTACTGGGATATGTAATGGAATACATACAGGTATTAGCACAGGGATACATACAGGAAATAGTGCAGATATAAATAAAGGAATAAGTACAGGGATACGCACAGGAATTCATAACACAAGACATATAGGGATATGTACAGTAACAAAAACAATCGTACAATCAGGGATACATTCAGGAATAAGTACAGGGATACACCCACGTGTTCATAAAAGAACACAGGAATAAATTCAGGAATAAATACAGGAATAAATACAGGAATACATAACTGCATGCATATACAGAGTGGCTAAACAGACAATCACTCAGCTGCAGACAGCATCAAACCCCAGACAAAATGGAGGCAGACTTAGAGGTACAAAGTGACTACAATTACACTACCAAAAAAATCTCCATTCTGCTGTAGTCAGGATCAAACTCCAACAAAATGAGAGATACATCGTAACACAAACGATGTGACTACGAGGTATTCCTCTGATCACTAACAATAGTCAACATGTCTTATAATGGAACGATGGAGTGTCCTGATACAGACTGTGGGACAGTACAGGGTGAACACACAATATTATATACTCTGCTGTTATCAGTATGTTGCCTCAGAACTAATGGCAACAGACAGAGAATGAGACCCTTTGAATTTAAAATGAACCTACATTTTAGTTTATTTATTTTTTCTTGTTGATAAACTAACTTATTCTACACGTGATTTCATTTACAGAATCTGTTTTGAAAGAGAGCTCCTTCTCCCTCATTTCAAATACTGCTTTACATATATAATAATAATAATAATAATAATAATAATAATCTCTATACAATAATTTGATTTAATTTTTTTTTCTCATCCTGTTTAACTTACACACAGTCACATCCAAGCTCATCAAAACTGCAATTGTGAAAAAATATTTTGTCACTAAAAGGATAAATTTATTGCACATCAAAATGTGACAAAACTTCTATACAAGACAACAAGGTGTAAAGTACATTAAAAAAACAGCATTAGACAGTGCTAAAGAACCCAAAACCTGGTTCCATCAAATGGAAAAAAACATAAACGTAAATATGACAGACATTTCTCACAATGACTGTCTCCTTCCTTGGACTTTGAGAATAGTTTCGTCCAAAATAAAATCAAGGTTTGATTTGACTTTGGTTTATGATTCAAGAATTTCTTTGATGTCTACACTCAAAATTCCTTTTAAATTAGCAAAATAATCACAACAAGAAAAGAAGATGTGGGAAGAAAAATCCAAATCCAAAAGCAACCACATTATGTTTGTATTTTCTTCCCAACCCAAAAAAAAATGAAAAAATGAAAAAAAAAAAAAAAAACATACAAATTTAAAATTGTCAAACCCAGGTTCTAGCAAAACAATCTTTCTTAAAAGCTATTATAAAAAAAGAACAGATAATTTATTTATTTAAAATACGTCAATTTAAAAAAAATAAAGGATACTTTTTGTGTAGGCACTTGATAGGAAAATTTGCTTTCCATTTTTATCTCTCTTGAAATGCATATTTTAAAGAGATAGCTCAGAGAAACAAATAGATTTATAAAAACAGTTTAATTTTACCAAATAAAGCTTCCAATGACACAACATATCTATATGCAGGTCTGACATATTCTTCAGACAACATTTCTCACAAATACTTGTGCTTTTGGGTCATTTTCTTCTTAACAGTATTCCACTTTATTTTGGTTTATTATTCTGTAACCCTGTTTGCCTTTGAACTATCTCACAACAATACAGAAAAATATGGTTTTGAGTTTATAGCAAAAAGAGTCACAGCGGTTTACAAAACTGCCCCATGTCGGTCACATCAACTGTTTAAGCACACTTAGAGCATTCAATTTACATGGTTGCATAGGGAAAAAGAACAACAATATGATCCAGGTGGAGCATGAACACATATTAATCAACACAGAACGATCGTTTCAGAATAGACGGATCAACTTTGTAAAAACTACCCTCAAATATTGATCTAATATTTCAAAGAAGTGATCATCTAATAAATATTTCCCCAAAAATGTTACATTATTTTAAATTTCAACATTTCCTCTGTTAAGATTTCATAATGAACCTCAATTATTCTATATTTTACAATGTCATGGACGGGAGGGATGAAGCATTAATTACTGAACGGTATTGAATTAATTTTCGCCATAAATATTCTATTTTTAAATACACTCACGCTGCAGTGGGCTTCCTCATTTTTAAGACAGGATTCAAAAACCGCAAAGTTCACACCAATTATTTCTTCCTAATTAGACAGTTAGTCCGGCCTTCAACTACCAACCTTCTGATGATGAAAGTACTGCTCCCCTAAATAGCACAACCGTGAGGTCAAAGGTCAGTATGTAACAATTTGAAGACTGTTCTCTTTGTTAGTGTTCCAACTGTTTCCAACCTAACTTCAAATGCTGACTGCTCTCCTGTTGAAGCAAAAGTCAAGGGAAAAAAAATGTGAAAAAACGAAACTTTGCTGATAAAATAACCCTTAGAAAACAATAACAACAAACAAACAACCAAAGTATGCTTGTTAAACAAAATGGCCACATCACCATTATTGTTTATGTAGCATTATTATGTAAATTTTGCTTTTTTCATTCTTCAGTGGTACTGTGACAAAGATGTGTTATTTATTGTAATAATTGACATCAACAAAGTAATAAACAGAAATTATGGCATCAGGGTCAAACTTTTGTAACTGCTGACATGTTTCATATAACACTAGCTTTGCAATAGGTCAAAGGTATCATTATTCCATTTACCACATCCACTTGGTCCCCTCCCCCTCCCCCCAGGTCCCCTCCCCCAGGCCCCCCTCCCTCACCTATAACCTCCTACAACCAAGACTAATAAAGTCATGGCTATCTTCACTGTTGCTTCTCTCCTATAGACTGTTTTGGTGACAGAAATCTCCAAAAGTACAAAACTGGATGAAACATATGAAGAATATTAACATAACAACTGTTACACATGGCCATTATTGGTACATCTGGTTTTTGCTTTGGTCACACCAATGTCCGCATTGCATCATAAACCTTTGTACGTAGCATACCTGGTATAGCTGTTTGTCTGTAGTGACCCTGTAGACGCCTCAAGAAATCACCAAACATCTCCTCCAACAAGCTCTGGTCCTGAGAACCAAAAATGACAAATAATTTAATAATAGCAATAAGTGGATGCAAGTATAATCGTTATTAAATACTTTAAAATTAAGTAAACTGATATATTAAATAGCAATGAGTATCAACTGAGTATCTCAATTACTAACCTAAATAGCATCTTTAAGTTATCACTCATCACCATCCTTATATTAGGACACTCCTCCCCACTCCCACTACTCTCCTCACTCCTACTACTCTCCCACTACTCTCCCCTTCCCCCACCTCCTTCCCACACCCCCACACCCTTCCCCCACCCCCACACGATGCTCCTCACTCGAGAGCTAGTAGCTGCATCACCATTGGAAATGATAACAGCACATTAGTTTACAACTTGCTGATTTTGGTCGGTTCCCTCGGGCGTTAAGAGTGAGCTAAAGAGGTCAAAGGTCATACCTCCTCTTCCTCATCCCAGCTATCCCAATCAGAGTCCGAGTCTGAGTCATCGGTGGGTAGGCCCATTGATTGCGACATCCTCCTGGTACTGGCCCCTGCCAGGATACCCTGTCCACTGCCACTGCTGGCATTAAGGGAGGTTGTAAGGGGGTGGTGACCAGGGCCAACTTTAGATGAAAAAGCAAAAAAATATCATAAAAAAAGGAACATTGAAAGTAAAAATGTGGAGAACAAATCAGAACTTTCCTAAAATAAGGTGCGGTGGAGGAGGAGGAACAAAGTGGAGGGGATAATTATTAAAATTTCAATTATTTGGTAACATTTTTGAAGTTACATCATACAAACCTGAGTGTTTTTTCTACAATAGCTCTATTTTTACACTCTGTTAGCCACATAGTGCATCTGTTGCTATTTTCTTGTGTAATTATTGAACAATTGAGATGGGGAAAAAAATAAAAAATTAAACCGTGACTTGAACTTTTCTTTCCATTGGTTTCTCTAAATCAGCTGCGTTTCACCTTCATAAATCCATTAAAAAAATATTTAAAAAAATAAAAAATAACAAAAACATCTGATTTTTTTTTTTTTTTAAAGTTGGTTCCTAAAGAGAGATGATCACAGCATTTGTGACGACTCACCATTCTCCTCGTAGTCGTCGTCTGCATCTTCGGCTATGGGCTGATTGTCGACTGGACTGGCAGGGATATCATTGGATCTGTACACCAGGTCACTGTTACAGGTATCCAGTGTAGACTTAGGGAATCCAGCATCCTGGAAACAAAAATATGCGATTGGTTATCATGACAGGCAAAGACTGCAAGAAAGGACTGTTAACGGTTACCCTTGGCAAGTTAGATGGACATTCGTGAATGAATGTAAGCTTTTAATTGGTCAACTTAGTCTGGAAGAATTAAACGAAAGCAGTGGTCTAATAAGAGATTCTGTGAAGGGGTTATGAAAGCCTTGATGCACAAAAACACCAATGATCAACTACAGCTTGAGCTAAGGAAGCGTCAAAACAAACTCATGAAAGAAGTAACTTTTTCCCATCGAAGGAGAAAGGGGTGAGGATTGATTGGAAGAAGTTAGGAGCGAGGGTAAATGTGGAAGGGCTAGGGGTAAGACGGAAAGGGTTTAATATGCTGTTTTGCTCTAATTAGCTGGAAACAATGACCTGACTCTATCAAGTTGAGTTTTGCTCTATTCTTCATGAACGTTTGCTACCAGTCTTTTATGTTCACATTAGTGTCAAGCTTATCGTCCAATACTTTACCTGTAATCTTGAGTGAATAACTTTAAACAGTGCCGTGAGGTGATAGGTGGACGAGACCAGCTGACTGATGTAAACATAAAACTCTGTGACTGGACGGAGGGTAGAAACTTCAGTTACCTGTGAGAGGTAAAAGACAGTTATTAAGGTGACCATTCGACGATTTCATGTTACCCTCAATAGTGCAGCCGGTTGTAATTTAGCAATGTTAATTCTCCCTTCAAGCCAATGAATACACCCTACACCGTCCCCCCACCCCCTCCTCCCACCCCTAAACAGGATGAAAGTGAGCAGAAATAAAAAGGGATGAATGACGGACTCCTCACCTTCATGTTAATAATATCTATGATAGCTAGAAGTGAATACTCCAAAGCTGTGAAGAATTCATCAGGAAAGAGACAGCTATCTGCTTCATCCACCATGGTGACCAGACATCGACAACTGAAAGATAAAACCAGACGTTAAAATGATGTCACAAGATACAGATCTGCATTAATGTTCTTTAAACTACAGTCGAAGCTAGCACTTTATGCCATACGTCTGTCATATCATCCCCCCCCCTTCGGTAATGAAAAACTCTAAGCCCACCCCCCCCCCCACCATCAAACATTCCTCAAACCAACATTCTTGTTAGCACTGCATGCGATACGCCCATCATATCATCCCCCCCCCATGGTAATTACACACTCTAAGCCCACCCACCCCGAATTAAACACTCCTCAAACCAACATTCTTGGTAGCACTGCATGCGATACCCCCATCATATCACCCCCCCCCCCTTTGGTAAGGACACACTCTAAGCACACCACCCCAATCAAACACTCCGTAAACCATCTTAATTGTTTGGTTGAAAACATAACGGTCACTCTACTATTCCTTTCAATTTTAATCAAATGACATTTATTTTACAATGAAAAAGAAAATTAATTTCATTTTGCTTCCCTTCACAATGTTTCTGACTCCACTCACCTCTCTAAAATTGTTCTCAAGATATCATGATCTTCCATAAACACTATGACCAGATGAAGGAGGATGGGAAGGATGCTGGCAACCTCTCTGACGGGGCCCTCGCTGATGAAGCTTGGCAGTAAGGTGTGGCACTCTGAGATCAGAGAGTGCTGTATGTGTAGCGACAGCCGAACCAGTCCGTCTCCTTTCAATATACTGAGAAGGTGAAGAAAATAGCACCACGGTTATTGATTCAGTTTTGACCTTGTAAAATGATGGAATCTAATGAAATATATAACCAAGAAAGGTATGAACATTTTTCAAAGTTTTTCAGTTCAATGGTCACATTTGCCAAGTTGGTCACTGTTCATTGGTCAGTTTTGCCAGTTTGGTCACTGTTCATTGGTTATTTTGCCACCTTTGTCACTGCTCATTGGTCACTTTGCCAATTTGCACTAGTCAGTCTACCTCTAGTAAGGTGGAACATTTTTTAAATTGCCAGTGTTTCATGCAACTAATAGTTTGCCCTTTACAGTAATAAACAACACCCTTTTGATTTTTATACATTTACCTACATGGCCATTTCAGTGAGTAAGCAGTTTGCTTAAACCTTTTCCTTTCTCTTTAAAATTGTTACCTAGGCCTACATAGCCTTTAAGTATGCAAACGTTTGTCTCACATTCTCGATTACTCATATATCAATATATCAATATTGTGACTTATATCGTCTTCCTTACCTTAGATAACCCTGTCCAGGAGTGTCAAAGTCTACTCTGGCTCTCCTAGTCTTGAAGAGATGCCTTGAGTACCGATGAGATGGGTGAGCATGGCTGAATACATCCATTATCAACTTCACACAAGTAGCTTCAACCTCTCCTTTCATCTCCTGGAGCAGATTCAGACAAAAATTTCAAATTTTAAGTATTAAAAGTTTAAAGTATTATTATTATATTAAAGTTTGCTGTTAACCACACATCAACTACAGTTTCCTAGCAACATTAATGCCATTTAAGATAAAGCATCACTCATACAAACACACTTTTATGGTACAAGAGATTACAATAGCAGTATATGTTCCCTTGAAGACATAAAATCACAACATTTCTGTAAGCAAAGAACATCTAAATTGATAACATTTTTTGAAACCAACTGATAAGGTGACAAAGAAAATTAATTGAATCTGGACCCTCACACCTCTACCCATCCCGAGAAACATCTCGTACTCATTGCGATGGACCCCACATATCCGTATGAAAAGCATCCCATACCTTCTTTCAGTCATGATGGTTACCAGTCACAACATCACAAACGCACAGACAGACACAATCACACAGACATACACAAACGCCATCCGCAGCAAGGACTGAATCAAACAAAACATTTGAAACCACTATCAAATCCATCGTCCCAACCAAGAGTTTTAATTTCTTTTACTCACCCCGTCTAAGTAATGCGAGAAGTTTGTACAAGCTAGAAATAGGATATCGACTGCAGCCAGAGAAAGCTTGTCGATGACTGGTCTCAAAGCTAGCTGTTTAGCCGTTAAAGCCCAGCTGGAGACGCCGGTTGCGACTACCTCCTGTAGAGACACAGATTTGCCAGAACCCTAAAAAAAAAGATTTAAAAAAAAAATGAAAAAGATAAGGAACAAGAAGAAGACATACATGTAAAAAGTTTAGAAAACATTATTCCTGACAATTTAAAATGGATGATGATATGTACAAATATTCTGATATATTATATAAATATTATATCTATATATATATTTTTGAACCATGCAAGTGTACTAAATATATTGGACCATATCGGTAAGAAAGATTTTGGGAAGGTCGTAAAGATTATAGTTGACAGTGATTATTGACTTACAACATTGGATGAGGACTGATGGTAGAACTCTTAATCATAACGTCAATGAACACATAATTAATATAATTTAATATATGTATTGAAAATAGCAATTCCCGATGGAATAACAGTTCGAACCCTTTGTTGAAACCCACCTTGTTCTATCACCCCCGACTGATTGCGCATTAATTAACGAGTGCTCAAATGAATAAGGATGAATATGGCATAAAATGATACCAACGGTGAAACCGGCCCCAGTTACCTGAGCACTGTCAGTTACATCCCTTGAATCATTAACTTACATTACTAGTCTCAGGTGAACTCTCGGCATAGTTTTCCAACCGTAGAGCGTGTTGCAGGGTTGACTTAATGGCCAGGGTCAAGCCGTAGGTCATCACTGTCGGGTTGGGTGAGAAATGTCGCTCGATCAAGATGTTCAGCAGAGTCACATCGTAGTACCTGATTGCTTCGGTCAAGATCGGCAAGGTCTACGATGAGCGGAGACAAGATAACAAAAGTCACTGAAGATTGATGCAACCCCTCAAATGACCAAAAATTATCAGCCATATATATATATATATATATATATATATATATATATACATATACATAAACATATATATATATACATATAGAATTGAAATCGTAATGAGTTGGAATATCAAGAACAGTGAAAAAACTTCCAGCCTGCACCGGGGTTCGAACCCGACCTCCCGCTTTAAATGCGGACACCCTAACAACTAGGCTATGGACGCTGATTGTACGTCCAGAGGTTCGAAACCGGTAAGGAAGGTCGTAATTCCACTGTGGGCATTTTTCACCTGTATCGAACAAAACTATTTCTGTTTTGGTGACTATATAGACATTTATATATATATACGTTTTAATATTTTGGAGAGAAGGTGACTGGTTAATTCTCAGCTGTTTGCACCTTTTGCCAGAGAAGAAATATATCAATAGTGTCTGTATGGAAGAATCTTATATAGAAAATGAAGTTATGTATACAAAAGATAATCTAACAAGGACAATTGAAACATGGCAGTAACGTACCTGGTGTCCCATTCGTCTAAGTTCCCACTGGTCACTCCCCAAGCACTCAACTGTCTGTAAAAGCATCTGCATCAGAAGCGTTGGCATGGAGACCAGCTCCCATTTCTCCGCTTCTTCTGTCCCATCTACCAGAACACTGTTGGAGAATGAGTAATTAGGTAAGTCATTCCCTGAAACCAAAAGCAGTCATGCTCAGAATGAAGTATAAATTAGCTTCTACCTTCAATCTCCCAAAGCAGACTAAGATCTCCATCCTGACTCATGAAATATCTGGGAAAAAGTAATTTGAAGTTCAATATTTGTGATGTCATTATGATGTCATAGAGATAGGTGGAACCTGAGGTCAAACAAGATCAAAAGGAGGGCCGTCTTTAAAATTATCAGCACTAAAAGTGAAGAGCCTTTGATCTTATCAGACCATTGACACCATTTGAGTTTTTTAGCTTCACTACATGGAGTGAAACTGCTGACTGATTCTGAAGAACATGTGAAAACACAAGGGAATATAATGCATTTTAAATCTCCCTTTTTAAGAGATAGAATATGTGCACTAATTTAGAATTTGAATTCTAAATCATTTCAACTTGTTTTTAAGTTCAGGGATTTCCATAAAACTTACTCCTTAAATACTTCATCGCTTTGTTCACTGTTGACATTTTCTCCGGATCTTCGTGGGAATGGGATGTATCTTGATTTGGTGACATCAAGGCCATTCTGAAAGAAATGGCGATTAGAAATGTTATCTTTTAAATAATAAAACCATGAAAACCCACTATGAAGTCATAATAAATGTTATATGATTCCTGTATGTATAACTGTGTCACTTCCTACAAACTACTACAAAATCTGGGATGACATATTTCCATGTCATTCCATTGAATACATATTGTGTTGTACTGATAATGGTCGACCATTGGGTCTAGTTCATCTGACTCCCAATGGAGTCAATGTAAGTTATTGCCTAGAACGACGCAACAACTTTCACATCAAATTATGGTGCAGCATTGGTATTTCATATGGTAAATGGTTGCACCAACCCATACCATTTTGATCCATCATGGTGCAGGGTTGGTGTAGCATATGGTAAGCTATGACTTGTTGCTTACACCAGGTCCAACATGGTGCAACATTGGTATTCCATATAGAAAACATGAGTTTTTGTTACACCATCACTACACCATTAACATTATTCTTTACACCATCACCTAACACAATATGGAATAGCCTGCACTTCCTCAGACATTCGTAAAGCACACAATCATTGCACCATTTACATCCATCATGGCGTGCACGATTGGTGTTCCATATTGAAGACCATCACTACACTAACATTATTCATTACACCATCACCTAACACAACATGGAATAGCCTGCACTCCACAGACATTCGTAAAGCACACCATCACTGCACCATTCACATCCATTGTGGCGTGCAAGATTGGTGTTCCATATTGAAGACCATCACTACACCATTAACATTATTCAATACACCATCACCTAACACAATACGGAATAGCCTGCACTTCCTCAGACATTCGTAAAGCACACCATCACTGCACCATTTACATCCATCATGGCGTGCATGATTGGTGTTCCATATTGAAGACCATCACTACACCATTAACATTATTCAATACACCATCACCTAACACAATACGGAATAGCCTGCACTTCCTCAGACATTCGTAAAGCACAATATCACTGCACCATTTACATCCATCATGGTGTGCAGGATTGGTGTTCCATATTGAAGACCATCACTACACCATTAACATTATTAATTACACCATCACCTAACACAATATGGAATAGCCTGCACTTCCTCAGACATTTGTAAAGCACACCATCACTACACCATTTACATCCATCATGGCGTGCACGATTGGTGTTCCATATTGAAGACCATCACTACACCATTAACATTATTCATTACACCATCACCTAACACAATACGGAATAGCCTGCCCTTCCTCAGACATTCGTAAAGCTGCTCACCTCTTTATCGTCAGTCTCCATATTCTTGATGAGATGAAGGAGGGAGTACGGGGCCATCAGAGGCGAGACCTTCTTCTTCGGTGAGTATGTAGGGCTCTTCCGGCTGTCATCTGCATAGTAGTACTGATTCGGTGTCGTCAGTTGGGAGTGGAGATTACCCTCTGCTAAAGTTTTGGCTCTGAGGTAAAACCGAGAGGAGATAGACGGTTACTAATTGGATACCCTGGGGGTGCAGGGTCAGATGCCTAATTCTAAATCTGCGAGAGAGAGAGCCTGAATCTGAGTAAGTTATATCACACTAGCCTCAGAAAAAAAAATATTGTGACCCAGAATTGTCGAATAATTACAACAAATTGAAATATTGCATTTTATGCTCAAGTATAATTTCCATGGCCAGATGGTCATTTTGTATTTAAAACAATTAAACAAAAGCTTTTAATAATAATAATACGTAATCCTTATATAGCGCCTCCCAGAAATCTCAAAGCGCTGTACAATATAAACTAAGTAAAAACATGCTACTCTCTTCTTGATTCCAACAAGAGCTACTCTCCTAATCAAAAGTGACTTTGGATGCCTTCAATATCAATAATTCAGTTGAGCTCAGTCAAATTAAAAAGGATGGAAATCATCAGACTCATAGTTTTACATTGCTTTTCTACACTACTACATTCAGACATTTATCACCATTACAATTTAACTTCTGCAAAGGTAGAATTCTAAAGCTTTAGCAAACTATACTATACATGTGGTATTAATAGAAGGAAGGATAAGATTTACATTGAGTTTTCTTTCTTTAAATGTCTCTTTAAATTGTCTTTTTTCTCCTTCCCATTTTGCTAATTTTTCATAAACTGAGTATAGGTAGAGACAAGAGCAAAGAGGATATACGATAAACTTGATCAAGCTGGGCGAGCATCTCAATACGATAAGGAGACCCCAAAGGAGTAAAATGTTGTTCATATCAAACTATTTTTGCTCTTTCTATAGAAAGTCCTTGTACCACCTTGCAGATGATACAGCATACATGGAAGAGGTAACTCGCTCTTTAAGTTTACACCGGGATAACTTTTGATAGAGAAGGTTGTTATATTGGTGCATCTTATATTGGACAAAGCAATTAAAACAGAAGAAAATAGAAAACATTGATATTATAATCCAGAAAAAATTATATAATTAATTTAAAAGTTAATTAGAAAACAACAGGTAACAGTTTGATGACTATCATTATTACACGATAAAAAGAAATCATATTTTTCAGAGGGCTTACAAAGGTAACGGTGAAGGTATATCATGCATGGGTGTAGACCGAGGGTTAATAATGTGGGTGCAACAATGACTGCTTTGTTCTTTTTTCTTTTTTTTTACAAGGGTTATGTTTTTAAGGAGTAAATACAATAGGGTTAATAACAAAGTGTGTTACAGGTAATCATCTCTTTAAACAAACCTTTGGAATTGTTTCCTGAATAAGGTAAAACATGAAATGGGAAACAAGTTTGAAAAGAAATAAACTAAGGAAAATGACTTTAGATCATGAATCAAAAAAGAAAATGATATTAACTCAAACAAAAAAATTTCAGAGTTTTCTGTTGTGGTAGCAAAACTGCTCAGTGAATGCAAGGGGATTGAATGTAAATTCAATAGTTGAAATTTTGAAGTAGCCGCAGGAAAATGGCAGCATTGAGAAATTACATCATGAATGAAAAGGGATCATCTCATCACATACGATAAGGAGACCATCTAATCATACATAAGGGACCATCTCATATCTCATCATGCATGTAAAGGGGCCATCTCATCAAGTATTATAAGGGACCAACTCATCATATCAAATCAAATCCTAGCCCATCCATAGGATAATTATTCATGTCTTTATTTCTGCACATTTGAATTAAATTGAATGATTCCTCTATAACATACTTGAACATGCCAAATAAAACCTCCTTTATGTGCTAGAGAAGATACTTCATACTTTCAATTATTGTATCAACTCAGTTCCTGTACTGCACCCTATCATGCATCTCACCTCAATACATCACATGGAAAAAATGTCAACATTTGGGAAGGGAAAGTAGTCCTTGCTAGGGTAAGTTTTCCACTTCTATACTTTGTGTTGGGTAGAGCCTATAGTAGAAGATTACAGGGACATCTTGACCCTTCCAAACGAGGAGGATAAAGAGAATGGGAATCATCGGCTGGCTTCCAGACCAAAAAAATGCTTCGGTAAGTGAAATGGATCTAGTTTATTTGAGTTTTTAATTCAAACTTGTCCATAATGATACATAGCTCCTGATTAACAAACACACTTCACAATACACACAGTTTCAAGCTTATCTACATTAACTTATCTGAATTTTTTCATTAATTTATCTGAATTTAGGACACTTTACGGACGTACCTCTTTTGCTCTAAATTCTTTTTTCTTCTATCACTGCCCATTCTTGTAAGTTCCTGCAAAAAAGGTAAAGAAACTCACAACTGTTCACGATTCCCAGCATTTGTAGGATTGACAAAATCTCAATTAAAAGTTATGATTTCAATAACTATCCCAGTGAACAAATTTAGCCGGTATTGCATAGCCAAAAATGCTATGCAAAATATACAAATTGGTATATAAGTGCAAAAATTTATTTAAAAAATTGTGCACAGGAACCATAGCGTTTTATAAGAGGCAAAAGTTCATATCTTTCAAACCTGCTACGCAAAGTTTGACCACTACATTATTTCCTGCATTTTAAGTTTCACAATGTGATCTCTCTGTAAAACTACGACCTATGTTGACTTTTGGAAATGCAAACCCACTTCAGGACCGAATGTTTCTAGACTAGGATCTCAATTGAATGCAAATCTCCCTTACAATCTACAAAACAAATAACTGCATTATACTGTGAAGTACAGTTATGTCAAGAAATCAGAATCTGTACTGGATATTGTATAAGCCATTCATAGACCTGATTATATCAACCATTTCAAATTCTTACAAATCCTGTGGAACTTATTAAAAAGAAAACAAAATCTAGTGTCGAAATTTCCGACATTCATCTCGACTTACAGAATTGTTTGGAGTCGGTGATATATCATGTCGTGGAGATTCATTGGGAGTAGTTGAAGCAGAAGATTCCTCTTCACTCTGTAGCAACAAAGAGAGAGACAGAGAGATAGAAAATTTATGAAAAACTGAAAAAAATTATCATAATAAGACAAGAATGCAAACGATTGTAAAACTAATGACGGAGCTGCTGACACTGTTTGTGTGTGTGTGCGTGCGTTTTGTATTCTGACCGAGGACTTGAACAAGAGAATTCCAGGTCCTCGGTTGTGATTTCTAAAGAATCACCACGTCCTCGGAAGAATTCTATTGTATGGGGTATTGTTAAGGTGAGGGTATTCGTGGATTTGAACAATGGCAAAAAACAATGGGCTCCTCGGTCTGAATGTAATACAAACATGTGTGTGTGCGTGTGTATGTGTTCGTGAAATGATCTCAGCTTGAAATAACTGGTAGTACTCATTCAGGGAATAGTTTAGTAATCTAATTTTGTACAGCAGGTGTGCAGGCTCTGAATGTTCCTTTACAAAATACTACAGTTCCTGTGTACAAAAAGCTATTATTACACCTTTGCACTTTGTATAGCAATTTCTCAATTTTGTATAGCAGTTTGCAGTGTGATACCGCATACATTATTCCGTGTCATCACAAACAGCTTTCAAATTTTCCATCATGAACTCCCAGCTACACAATGCTCAACCCTTACTCAGAATTTGACCTACCCCTGTTTGTTGCCAGTGATAGTAATTCTACAATATGTCCTACAATTAATATATGAAATGTTGACTGGAATTGCAAAACAATGCAAACATACTGCATTGTGGGTGGGGCTTAGTATGCAAATCATAGATTAATTACCTGACCCCTGCTCGTTGCCCACGCTTGCCGGTGTGTAGCGTACCCCACGCTCTTTGATAAACCAATCTTCTCTCCCGATGAACTTTTCAAATATCTGAGGAGAGGTCAAGGAATGATCACTGTTTATTTTGTTCTGGTTTAAACTTATTGAAATAAATTCTCATCCAGACCCAACAATCCCAGTTCAGCTGATTTCTCTGAGATCTGAATCTCTAGCAGAGAAAAAAAATAGCAAAGTGTGCACCAAATAAACCTCTTTCACTTTAACCTGAAAAGCAAACATAGTTGATCTCTGAGATTTTCAATATCATTACATTCACTGAGAGTGCTTTTGTATTGAGGAGACATGTAAATGAGGGGGGGGGGGGGT
>JAIPMN010038598.1:0-10962 GCA_020650975.1 Apostichopus californicus
AATATATATATGAAATGTAAATATAGATATAAATGTAGATATATATATATAGCCTATGGCTATGGCGTACACTAATATAGTCTCACGAAATGAGCATACACGAACATGTGGCACATACAGTTAAATATATTTATAAAACAAACACACACTTAACCACCCATTAAGTTAATCTGATTTATTGTGTGTCAGTCACAAACTGGTGGTCGATGGTATAAGAAATATCGACATTAACCACACACACGCAAAAATACAAATACAAATTCTAAACAGAACGTATTATGAAAAAAAAACCTCACGATATAATAGTACTTCTATTATTCTTGAGTTATGTTTGCGTTTCACCAGATTTGAAAGTTCAGTAGTACCTACATTACACACAATATATCTCCAATTGTTGTTGTACGTCTATTTTTATTTTACATGTCGCAGGAGAATTATACAAGCGCAACCAATTCAATATGACATCATTGAACGTTGTAGAGCGTATTGATACACCGTGTGTGGTTAAGAGTTTGCTTGCAATGGAATAACCTCATGTAAGAACTCTGTAAGTTTATTATGTAAGTGACATTTTAAATCTTTGGCACATTTCAAAGATCAAATATGATGCAACAATGGATGAATTTTGTTGTTTTCTATGGTTATTCACAACATAAATTTCGAACTCAATCGGCCAACGCTTCCTTTAAGAAATGAAATCTAAATAATTGTAATATGATGTGATGTGAGGGTGACATAATGTTATGCTATGAGATGCTATGGTGTGATATGCTATATGATAGGCCTATATGCTATACGATGCCAATATTATCATTAGGAACGGGAAGGGTGGTGGCTTGGTAAAACCCGTCCGCGATCTTTATATTTATATATCTATATATTTATCGTTATATATAGTCAAAATTACACACAAGTTCTCAATTATAACACTCTGTAATGTGTTTATATGTTTGGCTACATGTAGTCAGTATTAACTAATCAAAAATAAAACCGTTGCCGAAAAATATGAACTAAATACCGTCCGAAAAAATCCAACCGTCGTTTTAACAGACATGCGTAAATCAATTCACACCAACTCATAATCCAAATTTTATATGAAACAGTGATTATATTTTAGTTCATTTACGAAATATTTCATACCTGGATATTGAAATATTTGTGCAATATTAGCCTCTTTAGCAACCGCAGTGGTTATTTTGGGAATCTAAGAGATGATAGATACAAACCATTTATTCGACCTATTTTTTTTTGTTTCTCCATATTTTGCCGTGATGTGAAGATGACGTTCTGTGTGTACACTGGTTTCAAATCATATTTTTTCACGTCATCGCTGATTTCGAATGTAGCATGGAAACATATTTTTATGATGACGTCACTGTTACGTTTTAAGTACATTCCGGTATGGTTATTACTATGTTTTGCCCATCTAAATATTGTATTGACTTTTTGTACAAAGGCTTACAATAAAAGCGATGTTAGTTATGTTGAAGTTACGTGTCATTACCTAGGTAACAGGGAAAATCACGACTGACATGTACAAGGAAACTAACTCGCAGCTTACACATAGTATGAACTGAAAGGCAAACACATAGGCCGCACGAACGAGACTGTTGTGTTTGTCGGTTGCTATGGTAACACCACCGACTATATATGTATATGTTTTCGTAATTCCTCCATTGACTTATACAGTAAATTCGTCACTTTCTAAGACCGCTATATAGATAGACGTTTTCAAGTGACATGTCTTACCTACCACGTGATAGGATTGGCTTATCACAGAACATTCAAATTAACCCATGCACTGTTTAGAGTCTGAGCTAGAAGAGGTTAAAGTTTAACAGGCATGGCACAACCCTAACCCATCTGCCAGCTCTTCGCCTCGGATTCTTTCTATTTTTTTACCCAGGAATTTCTAAAAGGTCTAAAATCACAGGTTTAATCCCCCGGATTATAGGCCACCAGTGTAGTTTACGTCAACCTCTTCAACATACATGCATAACATAGAAGGATGATGAATCTAAACTTGCTGAAATATTCAATTCAGTAGGTCCACTTAAGGCTATTTTCCGGCAACAGTTAACCTTATATTAGTATAATGTTGGTATCGTACATAATGACAGGCATTGCATATTGAGAAGGGAACGAGTATTTACTAACTTAAGCGTTTGTAAAGGTCCGCCGTACTGTAATGCAAAAGGGGTGCATCGTAAATATATATGATACAGCACAGAGAACGACTGAAGGCAACACGAGACATGCCTCGTAGTTAACTTCATCAAGTTAAATCCATTTTGGCTAATTTTAATACTTTTCTTATATTCATAATGTGTTTACAACTAACAGCTTCATAAGTAAACGATATAGTTACACTTTGTACATCAAGGGCTTTTGCGGCCACAAAGAGCGAAGGTAAACTATTTTTGTGGGTGGAATTCTTGTTGGTCATTAGGGCTGCATTGACGCGCTCGTCATCATATATATCGCCCTCTGTTCAAAATGTGCGACACTCCCGCTCCCCCCCCCCCCCTCTCAACCGTTCACCTCTTTCCCGTTTCGTACTGTGTAATTTCCAATTATGCTTTCTATCACGCTGTTCGGTACTGCATTTCCCGCATAAAAGGTTAAACGGTGTTTCCCTGTCGTCGGAATATGCCGCCCTCCATTTAATTCTATTTTTGGCTTTGTGAAGTCGGTGCACTAAACTGACCACTGAGTTATCCTTTTAGAAAGACATTTTATTAACCGTTGTCAATCATGGTTAAGATCATATGCAGTGTCTGTTCCCTTCAGTATACGGTTAAAGTTTATATAGATCGCTCAGTAACCTTTAACCAGGGTCATAATGTAGTAGGCCTATTTACTTCACTCAGTAGGTAAACCTGTATATACCACTGGGCACTAATGTATCAAATAGAGCATAATCATTAATGTTACACACAAACCAATACAACAAATTCAAATAAACAGAAATATATAAAGCTTCACAAAGATTTTGTATTTATGATTGCTTCGAGATTTACACTCATAGAAATGACAACACTAACTCAACGTTAAATTTATCGTAATGTTCATTGTAGGGCTCGTTATTATACAGAAAGTTTACAGATTTCCGTTCATCTTTCTTTTCCTTTTTGAAGCATTAAACTTTGACCAACAAAATAATCCATTAAGCACCCCCCCCCCAACACTTGGTCCTCACCCTTACACCCCACCCACCCACAGGCACACACACACACGCACACGCACACATACCCACACACACACCAACACACAAAACAAAATAGAAATTCAGTCAAATTGAAGGTTAAAATAAAGAGAAAAACCTAAGTGCTTCGACGAGCCGTTCGAATTGGAAAATATTACTACAGCGCTTGCTCTGTGACGTAAGTTTACTATATGCAAACAATATATATATAGAGATGACATTTGACATTTGCAACGTGAAAAATCCTCCGTTATAGGCACCGGCTGCCCTTGAATTTCCCATTAAAGTTTATTTTAGTATAATTCGAACCCGATTTATTTCCTGCTATAAACTGTCAGAAGTTTCCAAAACAATTAAGGTTGCGTCCTACAAAGATGAAGAGGGGTTAAGTTAGATTCGTGCGTCTGTAAGGCAAGATTTTTCTGAAAAGGGGTAGTTAAGATTTGAAATTGGATGGTAAAACATACACGTTTGGACAGTGGGGAAGTCCGGATGGAGGGGAGGAGGGGGGTGGGCAGGATACAATGTCAGCGACCATTTAAGTACTCTGAGTTCTGAATCTCCAAGTTGTTTTATTTGTCCATGGCTACTTGTATATCCTCCTATGGCATGTCGTGAACCGAAGATTTGTGCCGTTTTACAAAATTGTTCTTTGCTGGGTAGGCTGCAATCTCAGACGCCGCAGTGGTTTGTAAAATCATGTGTAGTTTCATATGCAAGTGACATGTGCGGAATGCTCCTTTAAGCTTAGGCTCGATGATGATGATGGTGGTGGTGGTGGTGATGATGATGATGATGATGATGGTGATGGTGATGGGTGATGATGGTGATGGTGATGATGATGATGATGATGGTGAAATTGGTGATATTGGTGATATTGGTGATATTGTTGTTATTTCTTCTTCGTCTCGGTCAATAATACGCTATACACGCAATGTGTATTTAGTGGCAACACATGGCAATACATGACAATACATGGCAATACATGGCAATACATGGTAATACATGCCAAACTTCTCGGTCGCTCAAGCTGCAGCTGACACCCCATACTCGTCAGAAGATAAGCAATTAAAATGACGTATCTGTCATTTCTAATACATATAAAATGTAACATTTAAAGATATAGAAAGTAAATAAACTTTTAAGACAAGTGTGAGTTCGTGGAAAGAGAATATGCGTTGACGTAAAAAGATTGAACTTATTATATGCTTAAAGTACACAAATTTACATAAAGTAATTTAAATAATGTAAATAAACAATACCTCTGATTCAATTAACTTCCGTTCCGGTGCCGTACCCAACCTCCCTCCCTCCCGCCCTCCCTCCCACCCCCTCCCCCCTCACTCCCTCCTCCTCACTTCCTCACTTCCTACTTCCCTCCCGACGAAAAAAGATAAAAAACGGAGAAACCCTGGTTCAGTTCAAGTCTCTGGACACTAGAACAATATTTGATGATTTCTAAATGATAAATGACGCGGCTACTGTGGTCAGTTCTTTTAGGATGTTCCTTTAAGCCGACTTCGTGATTTTAATGACTACATCCTCTTATTTTCTACAGATGATACCCTCAAATTGCGTGCTTAAGTTACAGTTACTTAAGTATGACACATACCCTTGATTCCGTGTGGATGTGTATAAGGTAAAACATTAATGAGAATCAGCTCAATATACTTAATGAAAGTTATCATCTTAATTACAGTATGAAGGATGTCACATTGAGAGGAATTGACATTAGATCCCTCTCCAGTTTTATATTAACATATCTCTGAAATGTTCCAGATATTGTGAGCCAAGGATGTTCGAAGCGCTCGTAAACACGAGAAGGAGTTGAAAGGTATGTATTTATTTATGTATTTATGTATTTATGTATGTATGTATGTATGTATGTATGTATGTATATATATCATGGGCAGATATTATCAAATGTTAAACAACATTCTTACACACGGTTGTATTATTTTGCAAGGTTAGATATTAACTTTGTTGGTGCGTTTTCACTCTATAACATTATAAAAAAATTGTTTTATCGCAATGCAGTTCTTTTCCAAAATAGAATGAATAAATTTCAATATTGCATACCTACATATCGGAACAATCTATGAAGTTGCGCATTAAAACCAATCTAATTCGTTTAATAAGCTCTGTATTAGGTTTAAATTTCAAATGATTTATTTTTCTTAAAAAATCTCCAACTATTTGTTCTATGTCAATATCTTGCTGATATTTTAAAATATTCATGAAATATTCAAATTAGGTTGTCAAGAGGTCAGTACAATGACGTCATATCCTCGATAAGAAGTATGTTTAATTCATTGCAGTCTACGTTTTAACACATATTACCTATATTTATATTATTAGCGAAGCGACCAATCCACCAAACACTTTCAATCTGTAGCGACGCCAGCGTGAGAAATTTGGGATGGGGTTATGTGGTTGAGGGCGTTCTCAATGTTCTTGCATGTCCTAAAATACAACTCATATTTTCTAAGCTATTACCTTTGTAGGGACGTATATTCTAACTTTTCCCACGAATGGTGATTTCACAATGCCGAAGGAGTTATGAAAATTCGGCAGTTCCTAATTAACTTTAGATTTATTCTTTCGACGGTTTCTTTATTGCCCGAGTAAATCTTTTAACTTATTTCTAGTGAAGATTAAGTTGTTCTAACGTTACAAAAAAGTCATTATTCCAAGAGTAATTCAATTCTTGGTTCCTTTGAGACCGACTGTAGCGCAAATTGTTTAAAATAAATCATAGATCAAGAGAAAAGGAAACGAGGACAATATTTTCTTTACATTAATGACATTAAAAACGACTTCTTATCCCTTATTTCCCTGTTTTTCAACAAAAAAAGGGTACTTTATAATTACATAATTCTTTAGTTTTCAACAATATAGCCTAACATGGATACTTATTAATTACAAAATGGGAAGGAGGGGCAATTCTAATGTATAAAAGAAAACGGAGCGCGTTTGAGGTTTTTCGCCTCTGGAATTGTATTTGTCTGTGTTGTTTGTTTTGTTATCTTTTTGTCACTTTTAACAAAGCTATCATGATATATTCACAAAATCATTTGATACCCGTATATATGTCTAAGTCTGTGTAGTTACAACCTGTTGTCTGCTTCTATTTAGCCAGTCAAATCCAGTATAGATAAACTTTTAACGATTAGTTGTATTTCTTTCAATCGTCAACCTTGGAAGTTTATTCTCATAATTTTGACTTTCCCGGTTCTATTTTAGTGGATTTAAAGTAATAGGTTATGTTTTCCATGCATTTGTTTACTCCTTGACTGGTCAAAGATCAAGGATCGAGCATATTGCATTGCCTATGTACAACGCATAGTGTATATAGCTACATATCACTGCACTAACAGAAATATCGTACTTGCAACAACTGAGAAAAAACATATGTTAATATGAATCATCGATTTTGTTCGTTATATTTATTTACTTTTAACGTTACTTTCTAACAAATATTCTACTTTATCTGCCTTGTACATGCTATATGGTCAGTTGTGATAATTGTATAACTTCTCTATATCATAATTTTGATAAGGTTGCACTATACCATAAAAGGAAATGGCGTCTCGGGGCAATATAACAACCCAAGCTCCGGAAATGAGACTTGATGACCATACGGAAGTACCAGGTGAACTTATGAAGATTAAATCCGGTAAGTGTAATAAACTTGGATATGTATCGTAAAAGATCAATAATTTCGTCAATTAAATTTAATCTAATGATCTCATCCGTGAAAATTTCAGTATATGATTTTTTTGCATATTTCTTCTGATGCACCGGCAGTGATTTTAAAAATTTATTGTGAGCAGACTGCTTTGCCATAAAAATCATAACAATTATTGACTAATCGATTGATTGATTTATCTTACAGTTCCGGAAGTGACGTTGTGTTACGTGTTTTCTCTTGCCTCTGTCACCCTCTTGTTCTGTCTCACCCTGGTAGCAGCCATCGTCATATTTAGTTTACTACGTAAAATTCGGTAAGCTCAATCTGTTATACCATATACCCAAAAAATATAATAATAAACATAGTTAAAACTTTAAAACCGAGGATGTAATGAATGAAATTTTGCTCAAAACAACAACGACAACAGTTAGGAGGCTATCGTGCTGGGGACTTTTTTTCTCGAAATTCAGTCGGGGAAGAATAAGATCACTGCTACGAGTGTTCACACCCCCTTTCAACCTTACGGAAAAAAAATCAAGTATCGAGTATTAATAATCACACCTTATACGTTAATAGTTAAAATTAGACCTAATTTATAGTGCAAACCCTAGTCCCCCTAGATAGGAGCCGGTAACAGCCATACCTGGGCCACGAAGCATAAGGGTTGGCCCTTACTTCACTCAAATACTCGATCCCCTATGGCCTTGCCATAAAATGTGCATACACCTACCACATCAGAGGGCGGAGGGTATTTAAAATTTGCCCCTCACCTTAACCCTCTCCTCCACCTTTGAAATCTTGTGCACGCCATGCACGAACAACCAAAATACACACATACGTTAAGCAATACAGGCAATATAGAAAGGGTACAATATTATTCGAAATTGACACCCACCTTTATAGCATTATTTTGCTTATAAAAAATAATACTTCTATTATCACAAATAGTGACGCATATATTTTAACAACTTCTTAAATCGAAATTATATATATTTTTTTTCAGTTTTTTAACTTCTTCTTCGTTTACCTCTGTTCAATAAGCGTAACAATCCTCGAAACAAATGCATCGAATTCTGACCTTTCGGAGCAAAAATGACGTTTTACGGGAATTCGTAAAACATCAAAATATTTGACAAAAATGAAATTTCTTTAAGGTTTGAAGGAGAAACAAGTATTTGTCAGAGCCTTTGAATAATTAACCTAATTACCGCGTTGTTTTAGAGTTTTGTAGCGTGAAGCGCTGGCTCATTGCTGCATATAACTCAAAAAGTGTGTATATGTACTGCATTCTGCTAAAATAACGTTTAATAAGAACAAACAACAGAAATCGCATTTAGGATTCAGTTTACTTCAAGACTGCAATTCACATGATTTTGCAAAAACATCGAGGTTTGTTTTCTTTGGTTCAACAAATGCAGATCATCTGTCCTCTTTAAACTGAAATAACTTTACGCATTGCCTTTTTTTCTCAAGAAGATCCTCGTATTGAGTTCATTTCACTCCGAGAATTTTCCCCAAACTTTGTTTAGATTTTGTGATCCTCCCCTCCGCCCCAGACAAAATGGTTTAGATGTCAAATGGTGAAGGTTTAGGCATATTTAGACCATAAGTTATTTCTATCATTAGCTCTAAACGTGTTCCTCCCCCTGTAACGAATCGTCCGTATATATTTTTTTCTGTAACGACACTAGTTTTACATTATGGTAAGTTTTGCATTGTTCGTGATGATAAGACTTTGAATCAATGTGTTAACTTTCAAAAACTCTTCCTTAATTTTTTTTTAAATATTTGGTGATACCTTTAAGCTTGATAACAAGCTGAAGTATTTTTCTTTCTTCAGCATAAAAAACTGATTATGAAAGCGAATGGGCCTCAAATGAATATGTAAAAATACAAAACCGTTTGATGTGTAGCCTCAGACTAATGTTGTTATCATCAAATGTATACCTTTTGTCGAAAATAAAATGAATAAAATGAATAAAGATCAGTATTTTGTGTTCTTATCTCAGAGATGCAACAGGATAATAATAAAAAGTATGAATTGAACTTAAGGAATTTCTTTCCACGAGGGCATTATCAATTTTCCTTTAAGCTTCCATCGTTGGGATACCTTCAAATTACAAACAATAATAATAATAATAATAATAACAACAATAACACGACTGTTTTCAATGTTATTGTTTCTTCCTATCCCAGTAGGATAATGAAATAATGTAATTAAAATGTAAAGTTGATAAAACAATATAACGTTCACACCATTTTGAATAGGCCATTGAAATAATAGCCAGTAACTTCACTTATGATTGCCCTATACCCAAATAACTCACTACGTTGCCGTCGCTTGGTTATAAGTCCATTGCTGAAATAAGATATGAGACATATATACACAAAATACAAACACGCAGGCTAACAACTTTATACTCTTATATCTCTATAAGAGGTTACTTAGTGGTATATTTTTGCTTTCAATGAAAACAATTTCCTCCGGCATATACCGACTTAGACGGTATTTGTGAATATATTTACATCTTCAAGACACCTGTCAAGCCGCAGATTTTTTGTGAAGTAATATCTTGCGGCATTCGTATTTTACTATCTCTGTTTAGAATCAAGTTTGACCGATGCCGGCATAGCCCGAGAGAAACATTGGATTCATATTCTGATTTCCGACGAAACAGATGCAGTTTCTCATGATGAAGTCTTTTCCAAAATACTTGTAACTGAGATGTAGAAACGTAAAACAGAGATATGGAAATAAAACCTCGTCATATGATATTCTGTGATTTTAAGGGTTTTTTGCAATTGTACTTTAAGATGACTTTTTTTTAATAGAAAGGTAAAAAAAGAGAAAAAAACGTGTGGAATCGGATTGAATTATGGTATTACTATTATTATTATACGAAATTTGATGATTCGTATCTCAGAAATTTGATCATTAAAATTAAGACAATTTTTTGTTAATCAACTTCAAAGAAAATCTTACCCAGAGCACGAAGGATAAATTAAAATGTTGCTACAATGTAGGAAGAGAGTTAAATTAATAACCTTGGAAATAGAATCAGAAAATTTATCCACAAGCAATTGAGACAGGGTGACGGTTAAACATGATCTTAAAGTAAAATTAAACTTTTGTAGGTTTTTTATCTCTTGTTCGCGTTCAGTTTCCATTTACAACGGCAGGAAAATACAGTTTGTGTGAATTGTATCAAGTTAAACTACATAAATGTCAGATTGGAGGCCATCATTGCTGGTACTTAGTATTACAGTACTGCATATTAATGCTTTTATAAATATTTATAAAGTATATATAACATGGATGTAACTTAAAGCAGTCTGTGTACATGAAATATGTAAGTGTATATGTATACGTATATGTATATGTATATTTATATGTATTTGTATATTTATATTTATATGTATATGTATATGCATATTTATATTTATATGTATTTTTATTTTTATTTGTATATGTATACTTCTATGTATATGTATATTTATATGTATATACATTTATATTTATATATATATAGATATATATATATGCATATGCATATGTATAAGTATATATATATATATATTTATTTATTTATATATATATATATTTATATATATATATCTATATTATATGTATTTGTATATAAATATATGTATATATACATATTTATGCATATTTATGCATATATATATAAACTAACTGCCTCTCACTTCCCTCAACCGACCCACCTTTATTCTATTATAATAAAAATATAAAAAAGTTTCATAAGCCTCGCACCTTCTACAATTTTAACTGTTTTATAATATTAACAGACAGATGACAATGAACATGCACCCTTATGAAGAAATTTACGCAACACGTTCAGAGATAAGCACCATGGACTCGGCAGCCGTTCGTTTTGTAACTGCCAGTGGGACATTGAAACGATACCATCGTAATTCTGGTCTCAATGGTCGCCGTCTTAGCAACTTTTCAAGTATCTATGCCGAGATCAGCGACACCGGTGATCGCCGCTCGCTTCGCCAGATTTTATCCAATTCCTTCGTGGATGGAAACCAAAACTTATTGAAA
>JAIPMN010038614.1:0-14848 GCA_020650975.1 Apostichopus californicus
GCCCCCCCCCCCCCACTTTCACAACTCAAATCCCGCCCCTGATAATAGGGATAGTGGTTGGGACTGAACAGACTCAATTTCATGGTGCCGTGAACAGCGCGTGAACAAGTCACTGGTTTTTTTTTTTATGTCGAAAACATATAAGGCATATGCGACTACGGTTCAAGAAGGGGTGGGTGATTGCGATAACGTAGGCCTACCTGTAAATTCAATGATCCGTAGCCTCCATAGTAACCACAACTAATCCGTATTGGTCACGCCCACCTTTCCCTCCCCCATAATGGAAACGCGATTCAAAGAACCAGTATGATATTTGATATTGCTATAACTTTGTAACAGTGATAAAAAATAAAATAAAAACGCTGCAAGGTCGTAACTTCTGTCCAAAGTTATATATAAACCTTCCATGCCAAAATGGGGTCAGTATATAGTGAACCTACACAAGTATTGAAACTGACTTCCATAGCCTATTTTATTCATCTAGTTTCAGTTTTACAATTCTCCACATCACCTATGTATAGTGGTGTAAAATGAAGGGTGAAGTGTATGGCTGCTGCTTGGTTCTTTTATAATATGTAGCCCACATAATTGGCACACAAGAACGTTTGTGAGTCTTCAGTGGTCACTGCGATAATTGCAATATGCTCCTCAACGATGGAAACAGTGAAGCTCTCAATGACGACCAGAATCATCCCTATCAGCTTATAGCCCTACACTTTTAAAATGTGAATCTATGACATCATATCCGCTTGCTTCAAGTTAAATGTTTCTTTGTGTACCCCCCCCCCGGCCCCCCCCCCTCCTCCAAAACAAAACAACATAATCGTGGGAATTGGACGAACATTTCAACAGGATGCTTAGAATGTGTTCCTCTTTTACATGAATGTCAAATGATTTTTTTTCTCTATATATTAGCTTAAAAAAAGTGTTAATATGCACATTTCTATACGCTATTCTAAGGTGTGTACAGCTTCATTACACCAACTGCAATATTTATTACAATAAATATTAATAAGGAATATCAGTCTAAAATTGAAAATGTGCCAATCTTCGCATAGCGATTTACAATTATTCTGACTTCCAAAGACTCTATTCTCTGCACGGTTTAGGAGTCATCGGCTAATTTGAAACTTCATGGAGATTTCTCTAGTCATAATATTTATGATATTTATGTGAAACTTAATTATCATTGAATACCATTTCATTAAAAAATGGAACATGACTTACGGCACAATGTGACTGTAGCCACTGGATTGTCGAACAAGCCCCCAAAAAAGTCTGAATAATAGAGGGCGCTTCACTAGAAAACACCCCCTTTACCTAATTTTGCGTTACGCTATAATAACATCAATCTGTTTCGAATCTCTCGATTTATAATTCTGAATTTGAACAAAATCGGATGTTTTGTTTGATCATAATTATTATTGAGCAGTAAGTATGATCAGTATTTAATACAAACAAGACGATAGCTTCAAAATGTAGATCGCTATACGTTAATTTGAAATTCTTCTATATTCTTATGCTATACCGTGCCTTTGGACATGGTCAAACTTTCTGTGTCGCACGCACTTATGACTGTAATGCCCACTAATCTAGATAGACCCGGGTCCAGCTTCCATATTTAGGAGCCCCTCAATATGATAAGGCAATAAAAAATGAAAATAAAAACAAAAACAAAAAACAAAGAGAGTAAAGTTCTCAACATGATTCCGTCGCCGAGATTTTGTTTCATTACATTATTAAATGAGACACATACCTAATCACAATGTTAAGTTTACATGGCATAGATCTTTATTAGGGACCACTTCTCCAAATAGGTAAAAAGAAAACACTTCCTCCGTTTGGGAAAATCCCTAGTTTTGTCTACGGCTGTAATTTTAGCAAATCTGTCATAGTACTACTTTCATGATCTTAAACAGTTTACCATCTCTTTGCTTTTCTCTTCAAATATTCAAGGTAGACAGACTATCAACTGTGTGACATTGACACCAAATGCTACCATAAGGTCATGGCATGAGTTCTGTTATTTTAGATTAAGCATTTGCAAAGCCCCTCTCAATTGCATCACATTGTAATAAATGACGAGAAACAAAAACAATTGAATTTGTAAGTGGCTCGATGATGGCACGTCGAGTAAATATAAGCCTGGTGTATATGATGTAACATTAAATCCGTAATATCTCCCAAACAGAATACGGTTTTCCTCCATTATTTGGGAAAGTTGTGTATTACAGTCATCTTCATTACATAGCCTATAAACAAATGATGGTGGTTGGATTGGTGCTTACTTCAATCACATGCAAAATGTATATTGAAAGATGTTTAAAATGTTAACTTTTACTTCAAATTTTGATACGGAATGTGCATGGCTAGTTCAAATTAACATGTATCGAGAAACTCAACTCAAAAACCTGTAGGCCGAAGTTTCTTCATCACTTTTCCCGTTCCAATATGTGCATAGCGCCATCTACAACCGCCGTTGTGCGTTCACTTTTTAAGGTTTTGGAGCAGCACATTTCAAGCTCTGTGGTTAACTAAATCTTGTTCCTCCCCATGTAAAATCACACCACCCACAAAGAATAAACTGTTTGATGCTATTAAACTTAGTATCTTTTGTATCATGTGAGTCTTTCTCAACGCATCCCTCAATGTGTTGGATAAATTATATGCCAGAAAAATCAACATTGATTTATTTCAAAATGAAGATCTTGCTGGATTTGTGATTATCCTTGTTCTTCTTTGAATTAAAATGAATATGTTAATCATGGAATGGATATATAGTGGTACTCGTATAGAGGGTTTTAATTTCTTTGATGGATTGATTGCGGTCTATAGCTTAAAAGTGGAAAGTATATCTAACGCAAAACAAAGCTCCTTTTAAAACATCAATATGTGTCAGAATATCCCTTACCAAATTCTCTACAGTTCTATTAACTTATTTAAAATTTCTGTGTTTTTTGTATTATCTGTGATCATAATTTGTTTTTTTTTGCTTTTGAATTAATGAATATGTTAATTATTAAACAGATTCATTCATCATTCATAATTATATATAGAGCTTGAACTCAAATGATAACATTGCTGTCTGTTGACAAGTTTTGATTGATTGTCGGTTCTTACTCGACATACTCTAAACTTGAAAGAAGGAAAGCTCATTTTAAAACATCGTTTGTAAAGATAATCAATTTTTCGTCAAATTTATTGAAGCAAGTGGAATTGACTATCGTTATTCGAACAGTATTATGGTGTGAAGTTGTCGTTACACAAACTGAAGGTCGTTCGTCAACCTTTAAAAGCAAGATCATGGGTAATATCTAGCGTCTCTTTCGAAGGGACTCGACCCCGTGACTTTTGACCTGTAGTAACACTCAGACTTAAAGTGCCGGTCCGTACTCGTATTCTTGAAAAGTTACCAGTACTCATATTCGCCCTCTTGAATTTGTACTCGACGTACTCAAACTTATACCAAGAGAAATACTACTTGTACTCATACTCATAGCAAGGAGAATTCTACTTGTACTCATACTCATACCAAGGAATTCTACTTGTACTCATACTCATACCAAGTGGAGTTCAACTTGTACTCATACTCATGCCAATTTTAAGGGTAATTCTATACCCATACTCACACCAAGGGTAATGCTACTTGTACTTGCACTCATACTGGGTACTCTTACTACAAGTGTGGTAACACTGACATCCTCACATTGGTCGTGTACAGTCTCGATGTTAGGGGTTGAGAGTGGATCATTTTGTTTGGATTTGGGTCCATACTCTAACTTGTGTGACTTTTCTTAATCAAAACTACAGCTTTAAAGCATTCCCTATGTAATAAGGGCGGTACTGAAGAACTTATCGTGCATAGACTCCTGATGTGTGACGGGATTAATTCAATTTGCTTCGGCTTTAAGTACAACGTTTCTGTATGCTGCCATGTGGGACAAATCTAACGTAACAGTATAGTTAACGACTCTGCAATCCCCACCTCCTCCCCCTTCACAATTTTGCAAGGTCGGTAAGAATGACTCCATAGTTTTCTCTTTCGAGAAACCAAAATTTTAGTACTTTGAGCAGGATTTCCTACGGAATTGAAGCAATTCGCCGATTGGTTCTGTCACTCTATAGGTAACAAGTCCTGGTCCTGATCGTATGTTTTATCGCGAACATAGCTCTACATTTGTTTCAATTATTTTCTGGCTAGAGCAGTGTGGATACCATCATTACCAAGTTGATCTATAAATGATTTCGTTTGTCGTGATATCATGTACTAATATTTCACCCACAGAGGAAAATAATATAAGGCAATTCAATCATGGTCACCCCCCAACCATCCTACCCCCAACCCTCTTACCCCCTATCCATCACGCTACCCCCACCGCTCGTATACCTACCCCTACTTGTCTCTACCCCCCCCCCCCCCAAAAAAAAAAATCCGAATAAGTCGCGATAAAATTAACATCAATATTGACAAAGAGAGAAGTCTAAGAAATCGTAAAGGGAAAAAAGGAAGAGAGAAACTTAATCGTAAATTTGGCCAAAATGGTATTAATCTACAATAAAGAACAACATGCACCCAATAAAGATTGATCCAAAAATTATCAACTTCTTCAAATTTCTCCTGCAGTTTCGATCTGCCTATATATGCATCCCTGGCGAAACACTTCAGAATATAGTGACAGCTCATATTACTTCTAATGACATCATTATTCTCCCGAGAGGGAAGAGGGGGGAGGGCGTGCTTGCAGTATTAAATTATTATTCAATTCCTTAAATAACATAACTTACTGTCACTGCATATACCTATCTCTCTCCCTTCTTCTTCTTCTATCTCCTGATTTTACGCCACATTTATTGCCGCATGAAATTAATCGTTTGATTTACTCATGAAGACAGATCCTATGTAAATAATATTTCATATCGTATACTGTACCTCTTCATTAGTGTGACGAGGAATTTTGGAAAAGATGCCCAAGGGGGCGGGGAGGAATAACATAAGACTGAGTTATTCAATCAAACATAAACGTGTACTCATTGATGTGTTAAAACAACCATATATAGACTAGCAAATGTCGCTATAAAACCCCTTCCAGCTTATTTCAAGTCTATACTCAGAGAGAGAAAAGAAACAGTTTCGAGTAGAAACTCAAGTGGCACTGCAAGTGATCATGCACTTGACAAAAATGATTAAACTTTCTTTTGCACAAATTATAAAACTTAAAATAGCAATTTTGTCATGAGAAGGATCTGTATTTGCAAAATAAAAAAAAATAATAATAATTAAGCATATGATCTGGTCGTTAACCTCGAGGATTTGTGATAATTAATCATAACAACGCTAATTACCATATGAAAAGTACTCAAGGCAATAGAAACATTTGCTATAAACGTTTGGATTGGTCTATAGAATTATAGAAGTCCGTTTTTTCCTTCTTTTTTTTGACTGAAGGCTGTTCAAGTAATACTTAAAAGGGTAGTTCAAAGGATAATTTACTTTTGACTGATCAAAGAATAATGGTGAAGATTGCATTCAGTTTTTATGTAGACCGTTCCAAGAGACCAACATTTGAAGTTGACACACTTTGTAACCACAATGAACTTGAAACAAACAGGTATGATGTTATAGAAACACACTAACAAATTTCATTTATGTGTTTCTTAAACATTTGAATCAAATTTGCTACTTCGAATGTGGGATACATATATCAACATTTAAACATACCTCAGTCATTGACATATTGTTAAATTCACATTTTCCCTTTGGGTATACATTTGGAACTCTATTCAATCCAAGGTCAAAACAATATCGTGAAACTGAAGGAACACATTCTGTTTTCTGGTAGTGTGCAACTATGACGTCACACCTGTTTGCTCCAAGTTCACTTATGTTACAATATGTGAAAGTTTCAACTATACCAATATCTTGACGACGCTATGTAAATGCTCGCAAATTTTTTTCAGGATTCCTTATCATATGTTCCTCTTTCACATAGTCAAAAATTAAGTTTTCCTCGGAAGGTATCTTTATAATAACGGTTTCTATAGTCAAATGCATAGTTGGTGGTGAGGGAGATTGCGCAGTTAACGCACTCAGTTTCGTATTGATTTACACACAGTCGGAGAGTTCCAGGGATTATCGGTGAAGGAACTCTTTTTTAAGTCCCACTGCTTTTCCGCCCACCTTTTGGCATTTCTCAAACTTAACTGAGTTAGAAAATGTCGTGACAGCTTCGGTATGGTCTTATCTTGTATAATGGTTTTTTTCCCAACGTTTCACCAAAACAAACAGCAATGCTCTAACCTGGATGTACAGATAAATACTGAGTTTATGTTCATCTGTCCATCTATCCATCTGTCTCTCTTCTTGTGTTCTTAGTTTGTTTTTCATTTCAGTTAGCCTCTGAAGATCATCCTGCTATAGGATCGAAACGTCACACACTCTGGCTTTTACAAATAACCTTTTTACTGACTTTGTTTTTATCTTTACTATAAAGCCATCGAGCAAATTCATCACCCAAACATGTGCAATTATAGCAAACGGTAATTTCGGCTTTTAATGATTTGCTGAGAGTGTCTACGTAAACAGTACAGTGAAGAGAGAGAGAGAGGCCCCTGGCGGATATTTCTCCCCCCCCCCCCCCACCAATAACAACTATATGTATTTAGGAGAAGGAACAGATGTTCTGAGAGTGGCAGTAAAATGCTTGTGGACGTTTGAACATGGGTGACCATTAATTGACTTTCTAGCATATCTGGTGCCGGAGTGAGGGGTGGGGGAGGGGGGGGGGGGTTGAGAGGATACTGACGGTCCTTAAACAGATACAACAGTACGTGAAAACTATACTTACAGGGTTGCCTCGTCAGTATCCAACCATTTTTGAGAAAGCCTTCATTTGCAAATTACGTTCGGGCTGACGTAATTATTCATGTTCTGTTATTAAGCAATCATTACCAGATCACGTCACTTGTACAATAAGAAAGAATGGCATAAAGTTGAAACGGACTAATGTTTGACATCTTGAGTGAATCTGCTGCCGGCTGTTGAAATGAGATTATGAATTGCAAACAGTTACTTTAGAGGGCCTTAAAGTACCCTGCTTCATTATACATGCTGCCATATATATCGTAACGGAAACTACATTTTGCGTTGGGTTATAACTTTGTATAATTAATATAATATACTAATGACAGTTAGATATCCCTCAGTGTACACGAACGAAGAAATGTAATGTGATTTCAACCATTCCAATAATCATAATCAACGAATTTATAAAATGTCTAAATCAATACAGAAGTTTCTTTATATCTCACAAATTCATTGATCATGTCATTTATCAATCCTGTCAAGTTTATATCTAATTTTTGCTCTGATCGTACAGATTTTCGTGGATGGCTTTAGGCAGAATGATATAGTCTTCATTGATCAAAGTCCAATAAATAAAAAAAAAACAAGAATAATTTGAGAGTTAGTAATATTTCTAAACTATTCCAGTTTTTCCAGATATTTACATTAAAAATATCCTTAATCTCTGGAATGCTCCTTTAAATGCTCATTCGATGATGACGTCAGCTCCTCAGTGTAGGCCTTCATGTTAATTCATTGTTTTATAAATTCAAATTACTCACACAAAACATGTACTGTTAACTTCATCATAAAGAATATAGCGTTCTTGGATGATATTCTCAAACATTTGTCCTTAACAAGTTTATAAAATATTAATAACCATGTCATCTGAGGCCATAAAAGTCTTATGTTTTTCCTATTGAGTTTTGTTATGCATCATGAGGAACTGACCTTAAATTGACTGACCAGTGTATATCAGAACACATAATCCCATCACTTAAGCTAAAGAACATTTAAATGGGAATTTCTCAACAAACTACTAGTGTTTTAGAAATACAACATAACTTTATAGACTTTCTTTATTAAAGAGTTAAGACATATCAAAATTACTTTTGTGCCTTAAGTCATCGTTTAAGTTCAACATATATTATATTGTCAGATAATTTTCAGATTATGTTTCATTTCACGGGTCTAATATCACCGGATATTAAGACAAATCCAACTCAAATGGCTGCTTTGAGGAGGGGTGGAGGGGGGGGGGGGGTCTGTTGTTAGAGTGCACGCATAACGTGGATTTGTCGGATCGAAACACGTGATAGCAACAGGGAATACAAACCTTTTCTTTGTTCTTTCGGAAAACATGTCTTTTTTTTTATGTAATTACTCTAATAGATTATTTGATGGTCTATTTATTGGTAACCCAAACGTTAGGCTGTGTGGTCAATTTTCAATCGATGTATTTTAATGACCTCAGCAACTACTATTACTATGACCTATTTGACTGTATGATTGACAACTTTAATTTTGGATATGCTCTTATTATTTTTCTCAGAGTGTTAAATCGATTTATATCGCGTTACAATCACGATGTACTTTTTTTTCAACCTTGGTATAATTTCTGATAATATAACTCATCCAACCAAGTAGTACAGCAAAGACAAAGTATTTGGTGATTCTCATTAAGGGGAGGGGGTAAGGTAAAAGGGTTGTTGGCTAGAGGGAACAATAACGCCTGTACCCCAGGGAGCAGATCCTGTCCCATCCCACATCGGCGTCCTATATCTAATCGTAACTAGAAGGTGGGCGCTGTTTCAAAAAGAAAATTGTTTGAGCGACTGACGAGTTAAAAAAATGTTCTCTCTCTCTTTATCTCTCGCTGTGATTTGAAGAAAACAACAAAGTAATCCCATAACATGACTTTTTTTGTAAGTATAATATTTGTATTTCAAAAAATATTTGCAAACCACTTTGTACAATATTCAAGAGATTCATTAATATTCATGATTAACACACATCATGACTTATTGGCATTACCCAGATGGATTAAAAGTATTATAGACCTAATCCATCGCTTAATTTATTAATGGAGTGACGTCATATGCAAATTAATTACGTAGTTTACTACATTCCGCTTTCAATAGAAATCGTTTTATATGGATGCGAAATATATTATATTTATCTCATGCAATGCGGTGTCATTTGTCGATGTATAGTAAAACATTCCCTATAATATATTAACTAGTCATTAACTCTCTTAATTACTGTTATACCTCACCCTCACTACCAATAACATGCCGTGCTTATTACATCTTTCATGTTATATATGTTACCTTTTCCATGATAAAAAGCCAAATTTTATTTTTGAGACTGATCAATGATCTCACCATACCTTTATGGTGCTTCTCCGAGGGTGCAGGGCCACAACCGCGACCCCTCTCTCCCTTCTCCTCCCCCTATTTGATTCCTTCCTGAGGAAATAGTGACAAAATAAAACATTCTGTTGTACCTGGGCTTGGTCTTTTGGTTCAGAAGTTGCTATTCTGCCCATTGACTCGGCCGATTGCCAACTGGACGCACCAAAATACTTTTTAAGAAAAGTCACCCAGGAAAGAACCTGAGCACGAAAACCAAACGACTGATCCGCTCTCAACCCCAGTCCCCTTGCATCGGGACTGTGACTGTGTGATAATCGTCGAGTGTGTATCACCATTCCCCTCGAAAGGGAACAGATACTACACATGATCTTAGCCAAAAGGCCGCATCAAACTGAAGTCTCTAAATGTCTAAATGGTATCCAGGATCATAATGCTTTGGCTCAAACTATCAGCATTTGTAAAAGTTGGTTTCGTAGATTAAATCTGCTAGTGATACCAATAGTCTTTTATACAAAACAGGGAGTGCGGAATTACACCGTAATATACCTTTGCGGTAGAATAGGTGCACCATTTCGAACGGGAGAGTGACTGGTTTCTTTTAATTAATGGGAATTAGTGCATTTAACCCCCCCCCTCCACCCCCTCCACCCCCTCCACCCCCTCCACCCCCTCCACCCCCTCCACCCCTCCCTCCTCCCTCGTCTCTTGCAACGCTAGCAATATGATTAACTATAGTCAAAATCAGTACAGGTATAGTTTAAAATTATAACACATTGTGAGTCTTATGTAAAGAAGTATCAGTTAAACATTTCAATTAGTCAAATCTATGTTTTGTTTAATTAAATATAGGAGATTCAGTGTGGATGAGAAAGGAGCAAGCGTATAGTGGTCCCTGGAACACGATAGGCTTTCTCGATCACCCATAGTCAACATAAATAAAAAAGAATAAAATGAATGCGAATCAGGATTCTAATTACTTTAGATCTAACCACATAGTCATTCGATGTTTGTTGTTTTGTTTACTTTTACCAAACAGAAAAGATCATCATTGAATATGAAGCGGACTGACTAACAGACAGACAGACAGACAGAATAACAGAGAGACACAAATTGTGACAATTATAAACAATCTTATCTGAACACTCGTAAAGATTTAAGTTAAAATAATTAAAAGTTTAAAACATCCAAAGTATTGTGTTTAACATGAAATAACTCTGCAAATCGCGGTTAAAATTTGTGATTATTTTCCTTTTGGGTTCTTCTGGACTTAAAATTGCATTTCTATGTAACTTATGACTAAGTATATAATATGAATACATAACATTATAGCCTTTAATCTGAAGTGTCCCAGTGATATGATAAAGTGGAGATTGTTAATTACAGATATGCTCAAGAGTATCAAGGTATTTGATGATACAACACTTCATGTCAGGTAGGCCTATATGCCTTTAAGAAAAGCTATTGTTTGACTTATATTGATCAATGGATAACAAATCATGAAACTAGGCATTACTTTAAAAAACATCGAAACTTCATCGATCACCATTATGGATTAGGAACTCTCGTAAAAGTAGTCGTCCCCTCGCCTAACCCAGAGATCTTCATAATTCAAAGATCTTTTTAATATAGCAAGTTGAGAATACTACTCCGATATCAATGCAGTTATCGCTAGTTTAAAGGTCATCAACATTACCCAAAAAAAAATATGCTAGATGTTCAAATAATGGTAACCCATAATCAAATTTCAAAAAGCAGTTTGCTGACACTCGGTATGGGTTTCCACACTGAGATGTTTTGCTGGTCTCTCTTTATAACAATCCTGAATAGGTCAGAGGAAAGTAGAAGAATCAAATCCGCTAGGAAAGTAGATTTGAAATCTTCCAGCACTTTTTAGCATGAAAATTAGGCAAATCAACGATAACCTTTGTAGCGTTCTCTAAAATCAGTAAAAATGCTAATAGTCTGTTGGAGTAATTGACGTTCAGAAATTAAGCTATAAAAAAAGACTGCGGTTTAGGCTTTGGATCAGAGGTTTGAAGTCTTATGTTGTCCAGTCTGTATATATGTGTTGTAACCAATTACGCTAGGCATATAAGCTATTGATAGACGGTTAAAACGTAGAAAAAGAAGAAATAGTTTTCTGAAAAACGTTTTGAAAGTATAGTCTGCAGACTGCAGTACTACAGTTGCTATAAAGTGTCAATTCGGAGCCATTGTTATTGACTTCAGCATAGGGTGATATTGACCGATTTCGATAGCACATTTTGGGATGCTACTGCTTGAGTTGCGTTTTCACGTGAGCAAACATGATTGCAGTGGCTCGTATATACCCCTACAGATAAGAAGTGTACAAGGGAAAGTAAAATGAAGAACAAATCATAAAGAGAATACGGATAAGAATGAAACAAAATCATAAACTAATAATATTAATAATACACTGAATGAAAGACTCTTGATTCACCGCAAATTTTCTTGGAAGTTATCAGCGTTGTTTGAGTGGGCATTGTTCTATCAAAACTAAAAATTGCATAAAACCCAAAGCACTCAACATTTGGCATTATAAATGAACGCCATTTATGTCATTATTGCGTATCTTATTATGGTCAGTGCCTTCATATAACTAGAAGCTACTTTCGGTGGTGATACATAAATGCCATGCGTCAGTCTGATGTAACTTGTTGAAAGTATTGAATCAAATTGATATATACTTCTCTATACTTAATCATTATTTGGTGAGAATATCAAAGAGTGTTTCCTAGTTTCATCCATTGCAAACGTATCTTGGAGGATGCTCGGTAGTTGTTAGAATTGGTACAATTGATGACCGAATTCATTGAGCTGCATTGAAATAGCGGATTGAAATATAATAACATGTTACCGCTTACCCACTGTACACAAATTACCGGAGGTGTTTTATTGAAACAATTTATACATGGTAATGTACAGTGGAGCTCACAATGCAGAAATGTAACAACCAGTGAAGTAACTAGAGTTTTTCATATAGAGGAGCTGATACCGTGGCATGGGGAGGGCGAGGGAGGGAAGGGGAGTGGGGGTGGGGGAGGGAGGGAGGAGGGGAAGTGTGAGGAAGGGAAGGGGGTACACGAAAAGGGTAAAATAGTTATGATGAAATATCGTATTACATAAAAAAAAAAATAGGTATGAATTGCAAATATCCTTACCTCTGAAGTTGTTAGTATCATCATGAGTTTTCGTCTTATTTTTATTAAGCTGCTTGGAGATTCTAACACATTGTATCACGTTATAAACCAATCATATCAAGGATACAATGGATAACCGGTTCCGATTGGTCAATCACATACCTGTTTGATAACTCAGTCCTGACAGTTTCCAATTAAGGTACATAACCGTCATATTTTACATTTACTGGTCTGAACTCCTTACGGTTACAGATTTTCAACGAAATCATAATAATATTTTTGTAAAAAAATAGATAAAAGCGTTAGAATACCTGCAATTTTACAAACGGACAGACTGACAACATCCGTGAAGCAGATGAGTGTGTTTCCATAGTTATGTCATCTTCTGTCGCACAAATACATAAACACAACATTTCAAATTTGACAGGAAAGATCACATGGGACAGACATTTTGCGTTAATTTCGTGACTGCTATGCAACTTGCGCTTCATAAGTATCAGAGGAGAATTTGTTTGGGCCCAATTTAAGTTTGAGAAAGAAACATGGCTCATGGGTACACCAGAGGACAATGACGTCACTAGTCTTCATCTCCATAGTATCATAGTTAATTGTAAGGATATATCCTACAGAAAATGCATTGTCATGAAGAAAAGAACACACTTCCTTCGAATATATCTGTCACAAGCAAGAACATTTTCTGTGGATATTTCCTTGTGAGGGTGTGGGAAATTGGGTGTCGTCATCACTTTATTATCAAATTTAAGCATAATTATAAGGATATATCCCATAAAAAGTGCATTTTCCACGAATAAAAATACCCACACTTCCTTAGCGTATATCCTTCACAGACAAAAAACATTTTCTATGGATATTTCCTAGTAAGGGTGTGAATAATCGGGTGTCTTCATGAAAGCCATGGTACATATTCATGAATCTCATTTGCATAAACTATATTGGCCTACAATTCTCTGATCATTCCGACAACGGTGATAATAGAAAGTCAATAAAAGGATTATTTTCAAGTACTTTCCTTCGTTGCAATTTCATTTTATATTTTATTTAGGCCAACCACCCTTATGAAACTATACGGTGTGATTCTAGACGCCGTCCTTAATCTAACAACAACAAATTCCCCTGTAAATGTAATAAAGACACTTAATCTCTTATATATAAATCTTGTTTATGCCTCCTATAGATGTAAACGTAATAAACGTATATAATGTGTTATAAATCTTGTTTATAAAAGGCTTGTTGATATTTGACTTTCAACTAATGGATTTTCCCTGATATTGTTTTATCGGTTAATCTAATACAACTGTTCACCAAATCGCCATTGGAACCTGCAGTAACAAACTGACCAACCTACTGTTGCATATACCAAACAAAATTAACATTGTCTCACTATATGTTAGTGTATTATTAGTGAGGCTTTTGGGTGTATATACGTGTATAAACGTGTATTTATGCTCAGTCCGTGTTAGAGTAACGGACTCAGCAGGTCGGATAAAATTGTCAAGTTTTGGCTTACAGTTCCATAAACATTCTAGCAATGATTCGATGTGCACACCGCACCCATAATTGTATCTCTGCTGTTGGTGGACGATGGTGCATTATATCTCTATTCACATACCACGTCACATATATTATTTCTACACAATCCTTCGTTTCCCATTCCTTATTGGTAGTAAAGCTATACATACCATTTCAATTATGGTACATATAGGCTACGGTAAGTATGCCATCAATCATTCTGGGTGATTAGAAGATAGTGAACTTTTCAGCACCTCTTTCTGTAGTGATTTAATTTATTTCGCTTTGTGAATATTAACGTGGTATACAGCGTAAACCATGGCCCCCCGTTCAACATGCCTCCGTGTCAAATCAAGCACATCCACCTACGAACCACTTTCTCTGCTGGCACTTACAAACAAGTATCCCCCCCCCCCCCTCCGCCCTCAAGACATTTCTCCTATCGAGCGTTTCTATCCGAGGTTCTACAACCTCTTGGCTATTCGGTGTACTAGCCGCTCTTTGATTTAAACAATTATCGAAGAGAACCGACGACAAGCTCTCTTCTTCACGGGAAGAGGCCCCGTTGGCAGTTTTGAATAGGAAATGGGAAGTAAGAACAATTAGGGCAAATTGGAGATCCATGTCAGGAGAAACCAAGTGAGGATACAATGTTAGTAGATGAACAGGTAGATGGATCGGTAGAAATCAATACGAGAAGGCCACCAGAGGGACCAAATGGGGCATTATCCATGTCACCGCACGTAGCCGTTTCGAATCTCATCTTCACCGTACTGTCTTATATGCCGAAGAAAGAATTAACCTTCTTCGTCGCTTATCAGGAGTGTGTCGACAAATTTAAAGCATGTATATGTAGGAAGCATAATTTCCAGATAGAAATTACAAACTAAATTATAACTTCGTTCTTGTTTTTCTTCTGATGGGGGCTAGGGGGGGGGGGG
>JAIPMN010038620.1:0-10530 GCA_020650975.1 Apostichopus californicus
AAAAAAACTTTATTAATCCTTAAAAGGAAACTACAGTGCTCGCAAGTCAATAATACATAAAAGAATAAGAAGTAAAACTAAAAAAAAAGAAAACATGAAAAGCAGCAGGCTGTACAGAAATGGCAAGAAAGAAAATCTAATGTTTAAATTAATATTATGAATTTTAATAGCCTGAAGAATGAAATATAAAGGATAGCGGGTTTTGGTAACAGAAGGAAGCTGCCTGAGCCTACCACTGCGCGGGATTACTTGTCTCACAAGGTGGATATTACAAGGGGGTGATTACTGTCAGTCTAAAGGGACTCCAACATGCTACATACAAGGCAGTGGTGAACACAGTCCACCTCCTCCTGTACCTCACCAATCGTCCAAATGTGGACCAAACGTCCACATGCCAGCTTTTTGTCTGGTTTCTGACTCAGATAGTGAGATACCGTTAGTACAGTATATGTATATTACAGTGCTTCTTTTTTCAGCTAAACATAGGTCAACATTGCATGTTAATTACATGCATGTTTATAGCTTCAAGTCAGCACTCTCCCACAAGTTAATTATTGTCATATGTCATAATTGAGAAGTGTTAACTAAGTTTAAATTAATAAATATTAATAAATATTTACTAAACAGAACTCAACACAGACTTTGTCTCGACCTACCATACTTTCATAGCAGAAGTGTCTAGCCTAGCCTACTTTAACATAAAGAAAGTCAGTGCTACAGTTTGTTACTGTCAGAAGTCTTAGTGCCGCAAACTAAACGATTTTTGAAATTAAAAGGAAAACCTTGATACCATGTAGACTACTTTCAGAGCATTGCTAATGCTGGAAACTTGTGAGTGAATCTTGGGAGATGTGAAACACAGTTTTGGTAGGCAGCCTGTTACTTGAGGTACAATTGTCATCAAAAGTTGGATAAGCTAAAACTAATCTTTTCCATTCCTCAGGGAAGAAACAAGCAAAGCCGAAGATGAAGAGATCTGGAGGAGATGCCTGGAGGAAGAGACGGTGGAGATTCAGGAGGACTATGACGAGGAATATGAGAAGAGGATGGGTCAATACAAAACAGCATTGAGAGAATGGAAGGAATACCTCAAGAATAAGGTAACGTTTGAAAAAATGAGAAAACCTTTCATTTATCTATTATTCATCATAGAGGTTGATAATTATGTCTGTGATAAAACCGGCTGACAGAATGTGGTTTTCAGCTTCTACTGCAGAAAGTTTTGACCTCTGCAAAGCTCCTTTAATTTGGCTCAGCTTATCTTTGGACCGGACAGCTCGACTGAATGAGCAACGGACTCGTAATGTGTTTTCACAGTATGCTCTCCCATTTTTCACCCTTTCAAAATTTCTTTATGATATTTATGTAACAAATTTAAATACAAAAGTATCCAATTCCTTAATCACTGCAGAGAATATTTTCCTCTTTTATTTATTTCAAGATATTTCAATTTCAATTTTTTATTTATTTCAATGTGCTTATCCTTTGTTTTGTGTTTTATAGGTTTTGGTCTGTTTGATAGTCTTCTCGTGTTTTTAGCTTTTTGTGTTCGTATTTTACATACTGTTTAATTTTCGTTTATGTGTTTTCTAGACTTTTTATTCCTTTGATTTCTCTGTCTTTTTATTTTTTTTATATTTTTTTTAGGTTTTGTAAAGCGCCTAGAGGCCTTTTGGTATTTGACGCTATATTAAGAACTTATTTATTATCATTATTATTATGATTATATTATTATTATTTCTCTTTAGAAAAAGAAAAGGAAAAAGAAGCAGGGTTCCCAGGAGAATGTAACGGAAGATGAGAATGAAGAAGATGATGATGATAACGAGGAGGAGCCGGTGGCCAAGCCGGCCAAACCAGAGTACGAGTTTCTGGAAAACGAAGTCAGAGAGTCTGTTCGACAGAAGATGTTGAAAAACAGAAGGAGACCAGGTGAGGGAGTTAGTTTGGTTCACTTGAAAGCTTGACAACCTAACTCTCTCTATCCCCCAGCAGTTTGCCAACTTTTAAGGCCATGATCCATTATCTTCCATAAGGATTTTGCCATGACTGACCAGAATCACACCCTTCAGAATCCATGCTGGGACTGTATGAAAGCTAGTGGACTAAAGAGATAATGTTGAAAACAAATAATTTAATTGATCTCCGTCGCCACGGGCCAAAACCTGTAGATAAACTGTCCGACATTTGCAAGATTCCCACGACCCACTCACAAAAAAATCTGCACCCCAATGTTTGCAGACTGTCACTCTACCCCATTCGAGAGATTGTAAACATTTTGAGAGCTACTGTCATGTATGTTATAGATAGTGCAAAGTGCTAGGTTTATAACTTTTCTTGCCTGGGATCTGGAAAGTAAACTTTACTTTTGTAGTTTCAAGTTGTTTGTACTTCTAGTTTTTCTTTTCTCACTTCTTTCTTTCTTTCCCATCTGTTTTCATCTTTCACAGGAGAGCCTATTATTACCCCAGAACTGAATAACACTGCCATCATTACCCCGACCCACGAATGTCCCAGACAGGAACAGCAGAGGCGAGCAGACGTCCAAAAGTGTCGGTGTTTCATCAAAGTATTTGTTAACGGCAAAGAAGTCTCAAAGACGAATGTAAGGTAAAATGGCACGATGATGTCGTGAAAGTTTTCAGTCATCTCAAAGAAAAGAATGAACATGAGCTAAAAGACTACAAGAAAACATCGGGGCACAATAAACTGGTAAAATTAGAAGGGAACAGTCTGTTGTTCACATTTGTGCAACAAACTAGCAAGAAAACATGAAATCAAACTTAGGGGCTGAGTGAATCAAATCTAGTCCCTTGGACAAAATCAGAGGTAGTTCACACATTACTTGTCATCAGGTGTGGATCCAGGGGGCTGAGGAGGGTGTGCACACCCCTTTCCAACCCCTCACAAAAGAGTTAAAAGTAGCTATTAGCACCTTACATGTGAAACTAATTTCAAACCTAATGTAAACCCTAAATTGATCTCCAAATGTACCCTTTCACAACTAAAATTCTTAAAATCCATGATCCTGCCCTGTTCATCTGTGAATCAAATCTATAAGGTATCGGAATCTTGGCAGGATATTGAGTTGACTGTATTTCAAACTTTTTTTTAGCCTTTTTTTGATGGATTGTCGTAAAACATATCGACGATTTAATAATTAAGGAAGCGTTTTGGCAAAGTATAAAGAAGTCGGATCCTCTCTCTGCTTGGTAAAACCTGGGTTTTGGTTTGGCCTGGAATCTAAACAGTGACAATCTTGAAAATTCTGCTAGCCAAAGTAAATGTGCGAGGTGTTTTATTAAATGGGTAACATTTGGATGAAAAAGGAGGATGAAAAATGGAGGATGGATGAAAAAGGAGGATGGAAAATGAGGATGGAAAAGGAAACTGACTGTTTAGTACATTCAGGGATGTGCCCAGGATTTCCTGAGTGCCGGTTATACTGATTTTTGAAGGTGCTCAGATGCCAAATGCTGGCACTTGTGTAGCTTTTTAAGCACATACACAAGTACTAGTTTTGCTAACAATTTACATTTTTTAATTTTTTTTAGTGAAATATATTACGTACCTGGTAAAAATTATTAGTTTGTGTCAAAGAGATTTTACAAGGGACCGATTGAGAGTAATGTTTCTCGCATGCGTAATTGATACATTATTAGTCTGTTTGATTTTGGCATAGGCTAGGCCCAATTTATGATGAATATATTGTTAGGAATGTCGGGATTTTAGATGAAAATAGTGCTGGGCGGGATTCACGATTTTTAAGACAGTGCTGGGCGGTAATTTTTAGTGCTGGGCGGGGCCGCCCAGTGCCGCCCAGCGTGGGCACATCCCTGTATATGTGATTATGGTTTGGGGGATTAAAAAAGGGAGCCTTGCTTGTGTAACTACTTTTGATGAATTTACATTGATGATGTGAGCAAATGAATATTCTCTGTTTGATTCTATCACAGGAGTCTCTCCTCAGATTTTACGATACATTTTGGGAATATATTCAACGTACAAGTCGTGCAATGGCCAGAAAGCATAGCACTCCAGGTATGTACATTTTTAAGCCTTATGGGGAGGGGGGGGGGAGGAATGAAAACAATGTGCTTTATTTTTATATACATATATATTTTTGTCTTATGTGAAGGTTATATGTAGATTTTCTAGTGATGGTTAGTTTGTTTATGTGGTGTGAAGTATTTAAGTTTATTTATCTATCGGTATTCATATTATTGTTGGCTGTTGATTGCTATTTGTAGTGTTATGTGATTTTTTATTTGTGTATACTGTTGATATTTAAGTGATGACAAGTAATATATTTTGTTATCTGGTTCATGGTTACTCTGTGCCCTCATAATTATTAGGTTGTGTTGATAGCTATTCATTCTTTGTTGATTGTTGACTGCTATATGTAGGTTTATGTGAGTTTTTATTTGTGTATGCTGTTGAGATATAAGTTATGACAGGTAATATATTTTCTTATCTGGTTCATGGTTACTCTTTGCCCTTATAATTAGTTGGTTGTGTTGATAGCTATTCATATTTTGTTGACTGTTGATTGCTATATGTAGGGTTATGCAAGTTTTTATTTGCATATACTGTTGATATTGAAGTGTTTCACAGGTAATATATTTTCTTATCTGGTTCGTGGTTACTCTGTGATCTCATGATTGTATGAGTCATTTCGACAGGTATCCTTGCTGTCGACTAATAAATTGGCTTACATTTTTGCAGGTACATGAGACGGGTGTCACTGGTAACATCTGTCTGGCTGATCTCTTCCTACCAGTTCCCGATACTCAAGTCACCTCAGGGAAAGCACTCTTAGAAGAAATAGAGTTTAGTAGCGATCATAAAGTAACCTTTGATCACAGTGCTGTTGGAAGCGGTGAGTTCCTATTTGGATGAGACTTTATCCCTTTTGTTTTACATCTCATGTTAAAGATAATCAGTACAAACTGAGCGCTAGTTAGTTGTTTCTTTATTTTACAAACTGTAAAATGCTTTTAGATCTAAGCTTGCCATCCATTGAAGGCTCATGAGCTACTTGTACAGGTAGCATTTCACATTTCTAATAGCATTGCGTGTTGATGGGAAAGAGCCAAGAAATATTTGGCTAGAACAGGATTGGAAACAGTGACCTCTGTGTTACAAGCCCAGTGACCTCTGGGTCGCAGGCCTAGTGCTCTACTAACTGAGCAGCTATCCAGCCCTTAGTTGGTGGCAATCCCTATATGGCCATTTCTTTTCTGGGGGCGCCAGTCGGAAGCCACGGTACCTTGCACACTCCTGTAACCAGGGATCACGTCAATTTCTCAGTCAGTTTGCCACTGTTCATTTACTTACAGCATTGCATGTAAAATATGGAGGATAGGACAAATTTGACCATGCAGTCAAAAGGTCTCCAATTAAGATCGAAGCTGCGGCCACCTTTAATTATTCAGAATTGTGTCATATGTGTTTACAAAATACCGCTAAAAGTTAAATGAAATCATTAATCTTTAAAAATCATTTGATAAATATATAATATAAAAGCTAGGGGTGGAGTGGAGTAACTAGGGGTGGAGTGGAGTAACTAGGGGTGGAGTGGAGTAACTAGGGGTGGTGTGGGGTTGCTAGGGGGTGGAGTGGAGTGGCTAGGGGTGGAACAGTCTCTGAATAATGTTAATATCGATTAAAGGCACAAAAGTTCTTTTTCGATGTGCTTTTTCTTTCTCTCTGTAGGAGTACCATTTAAAGTCGGTGAAGAGGGACAACACCAGACCTCTTTGACCTCAGGGTATCTACTCAGCAGTGCATCATGGGGGCTCGCTGAAGACAACACACCCCTCATCCCACCAGTGATGAATCTTGACAATAATGCTGTCAAGTGAGTTACTCCTTTATACTCTGTGCTTTATGAAATGTAAATTAATCAAAAGAGTGGTATGGGTAGTGTTATGACATAACCTTGCTGTAAATTGAACTGCTTAAGGTTAGTTCAGGCGGGGGGGGGGAGGGGGGGTGGGTGGTGGGGAGTAGCATTTCACCCGCTTAAAGTGTGAAGGAGAAGCATAACAGGGAATAATTTAGTGTTCAAATTTTGTGTATCAGTATCTAAGTGTGTCTTATTTTATAATATGGTTCATATGTAAACAAATTATTCAGTACATCTTTGGATTTGCATAGCAACTTGACCATTTTGCATGGAATTTTGGGATGCTGTTAAAATGATAAATTATTCCTCGTGCAAACAAACATGGATAACGATTCTTTTACACAGAAACTAAAAAGCAGTTTTTTCTGAGTTCTTGTCTTCCAGGAGTATAGTGTAGGTCCTCATCATCCCTGTGGAGCCTCCCTTGCCATGCCCCCCCCCCCTAGGGGTAAAGAGGAACAGTGTGGTTCAGTCGTGGGTTATTGATGTGAAATATTTTTCCATTTATCATCTTATTCTATATCTTTTTGAATTTGAATATCATGAAACTTAAGAAACTCATTTAACTCATTCTTTGCCGTTTCCTTCAGCACTGTAAAACATATAGATGCTATTGCAGCGTTGGGTGCGACTGGTGTTGGCGATCTGAAACAACTTATGGAATGGGCAGAAAAGGCCAAGCTGGACCCAAATGACCCATCTAACACCTTCCTACTGCATGCCTTGAAAGTAAGTCATATCTTGAAATATTAACACCCTTACTTTATTTTGTATATTAATATAAACATTTATTCAAAGGCCCCATCTTATTATCCTAAAATATTTTGCCAGATAAACCCTTACTCCACATCATAGTTGATCAGAGTTATTGTTTGTTATCCTAGTATCATTTGCAAGATTTGCTTTAGTGGACAACATTCTCATCATTTCAAATTTCACCAATATGGAACTAATTTGTGAGAAAATTACTTTCCTCTGTGGATAAATCAATTTACAATGTAAGCAAATTAAAGCAAAGACTTTCGTCAGCTCAATTGTCATGATGACATCATTAACTCTACTGATGGCAGATGCATTCATATAATTTGTCCTAATTGTAAAAGAAACATTTTAATCTTATTTTTCAAAAGCTATAAAGTTGCGGTTTTCACCTAAGCATGCAGAATATTTCCCATCAGTTTTGTCGAACAATGCACTTTTTCATTGAGCGAAATATCCCTTGAATGTGAGGAAATTTTGTCAGATGTATGGTGGAATTTACTTCAACTGATTCTAACTGATATTTTGTGGTATATTCCTTCAAAAACTTTCTGAAGTTATGGTTCTCCTTTCTTATCAATTATCTGAAATAAATATCTACATCTGCATCGTTCTCCTGAAGTATGTATTCATGGTCAACATTGTGTTACGGCTTTTCCGTTTGTCATATTTTCCCTCATATATTTAACCTAGTCTTTCCATAAATAATGAATGTAGCAAGTCTGTCCGTCCGACCGACCGACAAGATCGTGCAAGTCATTTTACAAGATAAATTGTACATAAGTTGAATTTTCTTATGTTCTATTAGCAAGACGGAAGTCACAACTATGTAGCACCAGATTACTACCGTCTCGAGCAGTTCCAACAAGAATTTGACTTTGTCAACGAGGAAGAGATTGAAAAATCAAAGCGGTTTAACCTTCTGGCGTTACGAGCCAAAGAAATCCAAGAGTTTCGTGGTTACAGTCTGGTGCCGTGTAACGATAAAGAGATTCCCGATAATGTGTTTGTGGTGAGTTTTAGGTATCGTTTTAGATATTAAACAAAATGAAACAAAAGCTGTTAGCAAACTGCTCATCCACTACAGAGCCTGTGTAATAGAATGTGTAAAAGTAAGTGGGCCTGATGTTTCGATCTTTTGACTTGCATACTGATGTAAACTTTATTGATCATTCATTCAAAATACAGAGTGATGAATTATATAATTAAGGAAATGGGAGATGAGACCATCATGGATAATTTAGGAGACGTTTTTTTTTGTCTTGTCCACAACAAAACTTAATCGTATATGCTAATTCTAAACAGGAATATGAGAAGCGATTAAAACAAGAAGAAGAGGGCGCTGTTGATGAGAACATGGATCCACACAGAGTTGCTATCAGCAAATTCTTGGCTAAGGTATGTCTCTATTATATTCTTGTTCTTACACATTATGACACAAAAATTCTAGTAAGGATGTTTGGTAAAAAGTTTTGACAAAGATCGTCGTGAACATTGTAAGACTGGACATTTGACGAACAGGAAAATGAAAGTTACAAGGGTATATAACATAACTGAATACAAAATTTAGTGTACAACTAACAACATTTTACTTTGTGCATAGAGAGTTGTTTACAATTATGGAAAAATTTCATCAGCCCAAACTGAACTTAAGAAATGTTAAGTGGTATTTGGTTGAAAGTTTCCCAAATACCAAGTTATATATATTCATGTTGCTGGAAAGGCAACGTAAGTCGGGAACTCATTGTAAGATGAGCAGCAAAGTGGACAACACAGTGTTTCCCACAGTTAAATTTATAGATAAATTTGATCAACAGTAGATATTTTCTTTTTGTCTCCAAGGTTCGGCAGCAGGTAGTGAACCGGTATCGTGCATCCAAACACACCTTCAGTCTCTCAGATGTAGTGGATGAAGCCCTGGTGCCTGACGTTAGGTGAGTTCAAACCATTGATGTTATTCCCGAATCATAATATCTGTTGTTATGCAAATAACCACATTTTTATTCCATAATCCACCATGCATATCAGTGTATTTCCTTAATTGTCTTTCTCTTAGCATGTGATAAGGAATGTTGAAAATATTTAATCTTTCCCATAACACCCTCCCCCCCCCCTCCATTGACCACCCCTCCTTCCATTCCAAAGTCCAGTTCTCCAATATTCTAATGTATCATTTGGGATACCACCTTAAATTCTTAAGCCTTGGTGGCAAATGTTAGGTGAATTCAAACCATTGATGATAACCTTGGGATTGTTGTCTGTGGTTATTTAAATTACTGAATTTTGTTAGTATTTAAGTGTTCTATATACTCCTCCACAGTTATTGGTGTATTACCTTAAATATATTTCTCTCAAGGTATGATTACGAGGCGTAAAAGGAGTTAAATTCTCCTGCAACCTCCCTTTCCCATACCCCACCCCACCCCCTTTTCCTCCCAATTCATTGTCCATTTCTCCAATATTCCCATAGCATTGTTTTGGATTCCACCTTAACCATTTGAACAAAATCAAGAAGTAAAGGCTACCCAGTGCATTAGCAGATGGTGACATCTCAGAATTTGGACTTGGCTAGAAAAATTGCCTTCGTTTTTCTTAGATGAAACGAAGCATGATTTTATGAACAAATACTTAATTCTGACTTGCAGCATTAACATTAAGGATGAAAAGCCTGGATTTGTTCCTAATTCTCATGTGTATGTTTTTTTTAACCCCCCCCCCCCTCTCAATTATAGCCTATTGGGTGCCACCTTGGCTAAATTAACAGAACCAAAGAGACCCCTCAAGCCAGTCCGCAAGGAACGGAAAACAGTCACAGCTCAAAATTTGTCCGGCTTGGACGTTTTCATCCTGGTCAACATCGAAAGAGCATTCGAGATTCCAGACAGAAAATCTGAAAAGTGAGCAAGTTTACTCATTTCTAAATACTTATATTTTCTTGATATTTTAATTGAAATTTGATAGTGTGGACTTTTGGCTGATTTAGTCCATGACAATGAAAGTTGCTCTCTCTTTCTATTGTATATCTGGGTTTTTTTTCCTACTTGGGCACGTGGAGAATGGAGGGCCAATGGCACTGTACAATGTGTGTCATGTGGTATATTTTATTTTTGAAACAGGCAGTAGTTTACTACAAAAGTCGTCATCTTAGTAAATAATACAAAAACTGTTAGCAAACTGCTTATCCACTTAAGAGCCTGTGTAAGACAATGTGTAAAAGTAAGAGAGCCTGACAGTTCAATCCTAGCAGCCTCTGAAGTAAGATCCTGCTAGGATCAAAACGTCAGGCCCACTTACTTTTACACAAGTAGTCCTCTTGGCATACATATTGTCACATTTATTTCGTTGAAATAAAAAATATGAACATGTCTTGTCAGTAAACTCAAAACTGTGACAAATATTTCACTCCAGTTTACACCCATATTTTGAGGCCTCCTTGCTTTCTGTTCAAAGTAAAACCCTGATGCAGTTAAAGTTCTGGTGTGATTTGGCATTGTTTTTATCATGCCGATTCATTGCAGAGATCGGAAGACTGAAAACTGGTCACGAGACTCGATTCTTCTAATTTATTTGATTTATAATCGGAAGTATTTCGTGTGGATCAGTAATTAATTTTTTTTACATCATTTGTAGTCTCTGTATATACTACATGAATATTCTTGTAGCACACCCTCTGGCACCTTACTGGTGATAATATATAAAATAATTTAAAAACCAATATGGAAACTCATATATTTTGTTTAGATGTCTAATATTTTTTGTCTGTCTTTTTGCCGTCCGTTTTACCGTTTTTCTACTGCATAATATTGTATATATGTATTTTGTGTTGAGGGCTCCTCTGGAAAGCAGTGCTTCTGCACTGAGCA
>JAIPMN010038624.1:1855-15066 GCA_020650975.1 Apostichopus californicus
TATAATACGTTATTTAGCAAAGACATTCATCATTAGTTAACGTTCCTTGTCCGTTATGTAAACTAACAGAACAACATGGACGTAAAAGTACCATGATACCTGAAATTAACATAATCCAGATAAGATAAAAAAAAACAGTTGAATTAACTTCTAATAAATTGCACGTTTGTTAATGTCTGTATGGTATACGGCTCCGCCACCTATCTAAGAATTTCATTGACAAGTTTGTTTTAACGAATGAATTCTCGATCGTCTCCGATTAAACCAATATGTTGACTATATAATATCAGACTTAATAATTTATAAATGGCTTTATTAATAGCCCTTCTGTACGATACATTATATGCCTCTGTAACACAGTGTCGTAAAAACAGAGTCTTGCAAGAGTACGATCGAGTCACTGGATTTCAAAAGTACAGTGACTCGAACAAGTGTTTTGTTTTTTCCCATCGTGACGTAAGAGAAAATTTTTAAGTTGACCCGCAGATCAAGACCATACTTGGGTCAGGAAAATAGTTGGTTAGGCATCCGCTCGACTCTAAAAGGAAGTAACTCGTAACAAATCTGTTTTGATATAATACCAAAAAAAATATTTAAAAAAATAACGTTATTAAAGTGGGAACGGCTAAGGCATTATCCGTTTCATCTGAAGAGTTGGCGCTATTCTGATTTACTTGCTGAACAGAAAAGTCAAAGACCTGCTTTGGCCTGTATCATCAAGGGAACAATTCCCTGGTATCATGTCAGTTATCCAAAAGATGTGACGGCTCATCTAGTAATCCATTGTAGTTTCACGGGTTACGATAGATATACAACATTCAACGAGATTTTAAGCCTACAGGCATCCTGTCACTTCCACGTAAGAATGATCTCGGGTGATACAGGAGAGACTGGTTCATTACAGTACGTCACACTGAGCCGACGAGATGACAAGTGTTGAGTGTTTTCAGCAAAATTCAAATATTTGATTTGACGCAATTCGTTAGCGATGGTAGGGGGGTTGGTGTGGGAGGGGGGGTGAATAGAAGACTGAGGTTTAACGAACATGTTGGCAGACTGACATTTCTATCAACTGACAAGCTTTCATGATCTGACTGATTCTGACATGCAGTAAACCCTCTAGATTATATAGACACAGTCGGTGAAGTTATTTTAATCACTTTTTTTCTATCAATTTTTCTTTTCATGTTTCAAAATTGTCACCATTTTCACCAACAGCTGACGGTTGAAACATCCCACTCGTTGTCCCAGGAGAGATCTCCCGGTAGAATTATGGTCCATCCTTAACTGATGCCCTGAGGCAACCCATTAATAGCTTTACAGACCATTTTATGTCAACCCCTACCCGATCATGTTTCATTTGAATTCCGAAGGAAATTATATACTCTACAATATCTGAAACCCTGATACGACTGGAGGTTCGTTAATCTCAGGGGCCGCAGAGACGGGTCGGTTTTATTAAAAAAACATTATAAAAAAAGGTGACCAGTTTTTATAAATTAGAAGTGATCGTTTGAGTTATTGAAAACTATACTCTTTTTCCATTTTTGAAATATAAAAAAAGGTGCCATTTTGTTAGTTAAAAAGGTTAGTATAAACCTTTTATTGGCAAAAGAAGATACTGTCCCACAGCCCTTTGAAGTGTGTGCTCCTTCCCTCACCCCCCCAGCCCCCCCACCCCCAAAATTGAACTTAACCCTCTTCGGCAGATTCTGATTAGCCTCGTATGTAGAGTATAGCACACACACACACAAATTGATGATGCCAACTTCCGATGGTAGATATGCTATCTTAGCAGTTTAGTATAGTTGTATGGACAAGGGATCTTAATGTTGTCAGCTTCCAGTATAGATTCTATAGAACAGGGGTCCCCTTCCTGGGGTGCATGAACCCCCAGGGGGTGCGTGAGTCCATCGAAGGGGGTGCGTGAGACGTTTCTGAAACTCAAAACTAGTGTACATTTTGTTGAACTAAAATCTGATATATCATATAATTTAGTAATGTACATAAGTCAAACTCTTTTCGCGTTCCATACGCATATGTTGACGTAGTAGTACCGTGCATGTGATAAATAACTGAATTATGAAACAGACACAGGCCGCATGACTTTGGTGAAGTTGGTGTACACATGACAGTACAGTACAGAAGATAAGAGCTAATCTGCATGATCTTGAAGTTTCCAAAAAAATATTTGTTCATCTCTTGTTGTTTTTCAAATATTACACTTTGTACTTCTTTTACGAAGCACTGTTTTCCATATTATAGTAAACTAATGACTCAGATCGTGTCTGGGGTTCGTGGACAACTCTGACATCCACAGGGGGTTTGTGGGGGGCTAAATATAAATATTTGCCTTCAAATCGAATAAATAGAACATATTGCACAGTGACATAATTGTGATATCAGACATCTTGGACAGCACATCTGATCACACTGTCATTGTTTTCCATTTGGAGTCACTATGCTACCACCACCTCCCCTACCTTCACAATCGAAATCTTTGGATGAAGTCACTTATGCCGACAATGTTCAATTGAGGGCCAAATTAGAGACTAAATTTGATTTGAAATCCTATAACACCCTACTGTTTGACTACAAGACATTAAGTCTTGATGTCCAAGAACCAAGTCATGTGAACTCTCTTTATCAATGTCCGAGACCGAAAAAAATGCTCGGAGAAAGATTAGTTTCTGAAATTAGTCTGGGTATGGTTTATTCCTTTCCTCATTCAGGTAAATGAGGGTCTTTTTTTTTACTTCATAGGACTCGGTGATATGATATACAGGCAACTCATTGTTATGCTCCTGCTCTTACTGCTCTTGCAGTCAGCTGTCAGAGCAAGACTCTTGGATTATGAACAGAAGTGTCGTGAACCAGAAGAGGAGGAAAATCTGTGATTTAAGGAGCGCAATGTTCCGTTGTTACTTCAGCAGATTGTTCAAGTATGACTTTAAGAAGCAAAATGTAAGTTTTGGTAAGTTGCTATTGTATTAGGATTGACATTGCTCTGACGTCATAGCAAATGGGCGTACCCAGTGCCAGGCTTGTTCACTGTAACAAAACAAATCTCGATGCTTGACGAATGCAGCTCTAAATCGCATGAAACACAGTCACCGATAAAACAGTTATTTATCAATCTATTTATTATTATCATTAACCAGCATTTAGAACGGTATTCACACCTCAAAGAGTGTACCAAAGCCTGTACAACTTAGCTTTGGTCATTGGTAACTTGTCACACATACACACCAAAGTGTGCACAAGTCAATCAATCTCTCCTGGGGCACCACAGTGCACCACAACCACGTGTCCCCCGGAGGATTTCCCATAGGGTGCAGCCACAAACCGGGGCACGAAACTATATTCACAAGTTACCTCGCAAGTCCCCATTTGGACACCTGGGTGCAGAGAGGCAATGGAGATAAAGTGCCTTGCCCAAGGACACAACCCAATGATCTGGCCAGGGCTCGAACCTAACCTTACATCACAAGTCCACTGCCTTAACCACTTGACCACACTGCCCCCACAATCTATTATCTCTTAGATTATCTATTAGATTTTGAATTTCAAAGGTAACGTTGTAGAGATATATGGGATTTTGAAATGTTAATATTTTGACCTCTACTGACCTCACATGAACTCACATGTAGCCCAGTTTTGAACTCCATCACTGGTTTTTTAAAGGGTAGTCTACAGAATTTTTGTAGGGGGGGTGGGAGGGGGGTTAGGAAAGAGGGACATATTCTAAGTATCCTGGTATAAGTTGACATATTTTTTGCCCAATGTGAACTTGAAGCAAACAGGTGCAATGTCATAGAAGCACACTGACCAATTTCTTTTACACTTTGCTTTCAAATTTAATAACTACATCCATTTTTCTAGATCCAAGATTCTGACGCATCTCAGTGTGAATAAACTACCGTCATTAGCATATTGTTAACTTCACATCCCCCTTATATCATATTGTTAACTTCACATTCCCTTATATCATATTGTTAACTTCACTATACCCATTATATCAATTAAGTTAATTGGAACCCTCTCCAATTCATGGTTAAAACATTAACGAAAGCAAAAAAAAACAAAAAACTATGATGTCACACCTGTTTGCTTCAAGTCCACTATAATGGTACAATCTGTGATGACTTTCAATTAAAATAATAACTTGATAATGCCATGCAAGGATTGCTTTGCACTTCACCAAGATGCTTTCAGAAGCCAAAATATAAACTAGATACCTCTGAACTATCCGTTTAAATCTCATCCCTCACTTTATTCAGACTCATCTTCTACCAGCATCAGCTGTAACGTACCTTCAAAACTAAAGCAACTTAATGCAAGCTAATAGAGGGAGAAGGTGTTTTTGTCAGTTATCTAACCTGATGTGAATTGGAATGCTTTCCTCATCATTCTCCATTGGATGCTCCCTCTGAGATACCAGTCTCTGAGATACCAGTCTCTCACTAGCAGTTCTTGTGGCAGCCAAGTTATTCTTCTTCCCATACCCATTCTCAGGCAACAGTAGACTTTTCCTTTCATATCGAAACTTTATCTGAGGACTTCACTTTCCAGTACTCCTGTTGTAATAACCGAGAAATGTGCAGTTATCCATTCGGATTAATAAATATGGTCCAATGTGCTGACTGCTGACACAGTAGTACACAATACTGTTTTGCAGTTTTAGTGTGGAAGAGCCAGTACCTGATCAACACATGGAAAAAAAGGGTACACATGATACTACAGTATCTTCACTCAGAGCCATGATATATGAGGCCGCAGAGAGTTCCCTAATCCTAGTTCCTAAATGGACAATATTTACCGAATAGTAGAAATTGCAGCATTTTTTGGACATCTATGGCAGAGAAACCAATTAACAGAATTACTAACAACACTTCTAATTGGACCTATTTTACTGTGCATAAAGTAACAATCCACTTACCGAGTTCGCAAGAAACAATAACTGATCCAACGAGTGATAAAATTTTTAGCCATGAAGACCGCAGCACTAACTCTCAGACAACTCTTTAGCTAGCTGAATGAGTATACTATGCAAAATTTAAACCCAATGTACCCAATGTCATATAAATGTTTGGCTGGTAGAATCAAAGCAAAGCTAACAATGTAAAATGGATGCAAAATTGTGACCCATATTAATTCTCTTTGACCATTGATGTGGTAGCTAGGGTAAAATTTCAGTTTTGCTATTGTATTAGGATTGGCATTGCTCTAACGTCATAGCAAATGGTCGTACCCAGTGCCAGGCATGTTCACTGTAACAAAACCAATCTCAATGCTTGACGAATGCAGCTCTTAATCGCATGAAACACAGTCACAGATAAATCAGTAATTTATCAATCTATTTATTATTATTATTATTATTATTAACCAGCATTTAGAACGCTATTCACACCCAATGAGTGTACCAAAGCGTGTACAACTTAGCTTTGGTCATTGGTAACTTGTCACACATACACACCAAAGTGTGCGCAATTCAAACATCTCTCCTGGGGCACCACAGTGCACCAAAACCATGTGTCCCCCGGAAGACTTCCTATAGGGTGCAGCCACAAACCGGGGCAGGCAACTATAATTACAAGTTACCTCGCAAGTCCCCATTTGTACACCTGGGTGAAGAGAGGCAATGGAGATAAAGCGCCTTGCCCAAGGACACAACCCGATGATCTGGCCAGGGCTCGAACCTGTAATCCTTAGATCACAAGTCCACTACCTTAACCACTTGACCACACTGCCCCCACAATCTATTATCTCTTAGATTATCTATTAGATTTTGAATTTCAAAGGTAACGTTGTAGAGATATATGGGATTTTGAAATGCTAATATTTTGACCTCTACTGACCACATGAACTCACATGTAGCACAGTTTTGAATTCCATCACTGATTTTTGTAGGGGGGGGGGTGTGGGAGGGGGCTTGGGAAAGAGGGACATATTCTAGGTATCCTGGTATAAGTTGACATATTTTTTGCCCAATGTGAACTTGATACAAACAGGTGCAATGTTATATCGAAGCACACTGACCAATTTCTTTTACACTTTGCTTTCAAATTTAATACTACATCCATTTTTCTAGTGTGAATAAACTACTGTCATTGGCATATTGTTAACTTCTTCTTCTTCTTCCCATACCCGTTCTCAGGTGATGGTAGCTACTTTTCCTTTCATATTAAAACTTTATCTGACGACTTCACTTTCCGGTACTCCTGTTGTAATAACCGAGAAATGCGCAGTAATATTCATTAACCCAAAAATATGATGATCCAATGTGCTGACTGCTGACACAGTAGTACACAATACTGTTTTGCAGTTTTAGTGTGGCAAAACCAGTACCTGATCAACACATGTAAAATAAGAGTACACATGATACTCAAGGGTTGAAATAGGCGGGCGCCCAGGCGCTATTCGGGCCCGCAAGCACTAAAATAGCGCCCCTGGACATGAAAATACAATACGCACGGGCGCTTCTTTGTCGGCAAATAAGCGCCCGCATACTCCTGTAAATATCAGCCTTATCATGCGCTGCACAGAAGCCTGAAACTACATTGCATGCCAGTGCTATATAGTAACTGCTAGTGATTTGATAAATCACTGATCGATCGAGTGCATGCACAATAGAACTGGTGCACATGGTTTATATATCGCACAACACCTGTACTGATACGTACGTACATGCCGTACTTGAATTTTGTTTCTCCTTTTTAGCTCCTGGTAGTGAGAAAATAGCTCCTGGTCCTACTGAAATTGCTGCGAACCAGGAGCCACTTTTTTAGAAAGTGGCTCCTGGTCCACAAATCCTTATTTCAACCCTTGATGATACTACATTATCTTCACTCAGAGCCATGATATTTGAGGCTGCAGAGAGTTCCTAAATCCTATTCCTAAATGGACAATATTTACCAAATAGTAGAAATTGCAGCATTTTTGGAAATCTATGGGAGAGAAACCAATTCACAGAATTGCTAAACAAGCACTTTTACTGGAGTAAGATCACTGTGCATAAAGTAACAATCCATTAACCAAGTTCACAAGAAACAATAACTGATCCAGCGAGTGATGAAAATACACTCAGGCTGATAGAATTTTCAGCCATGAAGACCGCAGCACTAACTCTCAGACAACTCTTTAGCTAGCTGAATGAGTATACCTATACATGCAAACTTTAAGGGCCTGTAACCCAATGATGTCATATAAATGTTTGGCTGGTAGAATCAAAGCAAAGCTGACAATTTAAAAAGGATGCAAAAATTGTGACCCTCATTAATTCTCTTGACCCTTGATGTGGTAGCTAGGGTACATTAAACTGATTGGTAGTTCAAATTGGTATATAAAGTTGATAATGATGTGCGCATTTACTTGGCTTACATGCAAACCAAAAGCTGGTAACACTTACACATTCATGACTAAAGCTGATGGTATGTTGCATTGCGAGCAAGGGTGAGCTATTTGACCATTGACGTGGTAGCTAGGGTACATTAACTGATTGTAAGGGTACTTTAACTGATTGGTACATCAATTTGGTATATAAGTGGATAATTATGTGCACATTTACTTGGCTTAAAAAAGCTGGTAAAACTTACACATTCATGACTAAAGCTGATGGTACATTGCATTGCGAGAAAGGGTAAGTGTAATCTCGCTGTAATCGACTGATATCTACTCGTAGAGAAATCTGCCGGGAAGAAATGCAAAGACTAAAGTATAATGCTCGATATGTTTTATTGGTTTACCAAACACAAAGCTTCCTAGCAGACTATACATATTTATCCATGGATGCTCTCTCCTTCATATGAAAGGTACAAACATATCCCATGACCTATCGGTAGGGGCTTATCATTAAAGGACGTCTCTAGGCCCAAAATGAAATTTTGATATAATTATCTACTATTAAAAGAATAATACACCGCTATCAGTCCAGGGTTGTATTTCTACAACACATTTAATTTCTTGAGAAATTATTACACTTGAAACACCTGAGGCTCATCAATTAAATTTGGCTGGAGGATACTAAGTATATTCACACAGAGCATTAGGTCAGTTCCTCAGGTGCAACAACACTAAACTCAATGGGGAAAGCATAACGTAGCATATGCCCTTTTGAAAAAACAGATCCTGATTGATAACATGTCAAAAGAGATGTTCTCCTACTGCATTTTGGCACTTTTCCTGAAGGAAAACATTGGGGGGGGGGGGATTGATATTGGGGGGGGGGATTGATATTGACTCTAATAGGAGTATGCCACCATAGACTTTGATGACCTCAGATGCTTACAATGCATCATCAAATTGTCAAGAAAAGGTTGTGTTGGATGTCAACAATTAGTGAGCTCTGTTGTTCAAAGTTTAAAAAAAATATTTTGATTGAATTCTTAGAATTATGCAGTTGTTTAACATTTATGTATCCGCTGAGAAGCCAAGATCATTACCATCCATTTAGGCCTTATAGGAAGTGGTCCAGCTATTTAGCATATTTTAAAGCTATCAAATAAATAGTTAAATATATACCAACACTAACAATGTTTCCTTTTTTCCTGGACTATGACATATCAACAATTAGCAATTAGGCCTGGGCTCAACAGGGAATTATATAGACAGCTAACACAAGTCACGGATAAAAATATCTGATTAGTCAGAGAAAATGTAAGAATATACTGTGTTGTACATACCTTCCAAACTGTACCATACAGTCACACATGACTTGGATCAGCAGCCTACGAAGCTTGCTCATGGGGGGATTACTCCTCAGTCAAGGAAACATCTCAGTTGTGGTGACATATTCTCACGTGGTAGTTGTACAGTACATGGCCATTGCATCACCTCAAGTTTTACACTGCAAGTTTGAAGAATAGAGAAATTGTCTGAAAAACCTGCCTAATAATTACATTTGATATTTGATCTAAGGCCCTCTGAATCTGGTACAATTTGAAAGCTGTGAAAAGTTGTTAAACCATTTCAAAAAGTTCCTTCACTGGCACTGCATAGAAATAATTAAGGAAACTTAAGAAAAGAAGTAATATATACCCTCCAAATACAGAATGACAACTTGTTTACAGAATTAAATGTTACACCTAACACTGATGACAACATTGTATGTCTTTGCACCATGTTCAGTTCATGGTCATGTGACTCATGTCCATCAATAGATCTCTCAAAGAAATCACTTGACAAGTATGGTTGTTTTAAACTCTGGTATGTGGCAGAGAATCCTTCCATAACCCCCCCCCCCCCCTTCCACCATGTAGCTTATGCAATGGCTGCCGAAATCAACAACAACAAAATATAATGTACCTTTGAATATGTACAGTAACATATTCCCTGAGATTCTATTGCTTACTGCTTAGCCCTTCCCTCTCTAAAATTTTCAAATCAGTGATTAACTGTTGAGCAACTGATGTCAAGCCGAATTTCTTCAAAAGAATGGTTTGACATATTACCAGGCCAGTTGTATTAAACTTCACTTGCTAATTCTGTGTATACATTCCTGGTAAGTTACTGATTGTAAATTACATGTTATTCAGTTTCTCATACCTTTAGTATCTCCCTGTATGGTTACACACTTCAAAGTTGTTGTATAGAAGTAACTGAGTGGGCCTGATGTTTCGACCCTAGCGGCTGAATGACAATTAAGTCAGATCTGTCATTCAGCCTCTGAAGAAGATCCTGCTAGGATCGAAACGTCAAGCCCACTTACTTTTATACATTCTCTTACACAGGCACTTTAGTGGATAAGCAGTTTGCTAACAGTTTTTGTTTTATTTGATATACCTCAAAGTCATTCCCAAAAAATTAAATTTATAACAATGGCTCTATTATAAATAGCTTATTACTTTGATAGAATGTGCCATTGCAAAAATCCTGCAAGACACCAGTTTCACAATTCTTGCATGTAATTTGTAAGCTTCTTTCAAACCATCCTCATCATCTAATGCCAAAGAAATGCTGGAAATTCTCTGAAAGATTGGAATAAACCAGAATATGTAGCAGAACTTTTTATGTGTTTGAAGACACCAAGGATAGCGGATTCTACTGGAGCTACGTAATTGGTGTTGTTCACAACAAAATTTCTCTCATGTGCAAGCTTCAATGCCAAAGTATTCCAAGGAAGAGAGTAAAAATTTGTTTCTACAACATCGACACTTCTGTCATTTTTAATTATGTGAACAAGCTAGCCAGCTACAACATGTATGCTGCACAGTTTGTCACTTCTCTTCATGACCTAGTTGTCATTCAAACTCTCTCTTTGGAGTTAGTTCTTATATCAAGGTTACTGTGTATTTTTTGATATTTGACTCCGTGAGGGGTTCACAGTGATCCTCTAAATGGTATTTCTTTAGTATAAATGATGCATTCTCAGCATCTATCTGATATCCCCTACGAGTACGATATTAATGTTTTGTGTCATAATCTACATTGCTGTATGTTTCCTCACATTCTTCAGACTATAGCCTAGGCCTATAGTCTGATATTGTTTACTTTGTTAACATCTGTTGTGTAGGCTCTGATATTACATTCATCGATTATACCGCTTGCTTAAATTAAATTGTTTACAGGCTATAATCCAACAGGTTAATTCAAAGTAACAAGCTAGTACTAGTACTAGCTAGGCCAATAATCCTACTTTAGATCTAACTTACTGTTAGGTCTTTATCTAGTTCTTCATACTACTAAACTTTAAAGGCATTGAAGACTCCCCCCCCCCCCCCAACCGCGTACGGCCATCTGAAAAAGTTAACTTTCTGTTGCTTGCAAGTGACGTTTTGATCGTGACGCTACAAAATGCAGACAGTAATGAAACGTAATACCTTAATTGTTATCTTTAGCTGGACCTGAGATGTACATCGCTGTATCGTTTGTTTACTGTGCTGTGGGTATTGACCGCAGCTGTATGTACTGACTGTACACTAGTGTCTAATTACCGACGTAGCAAGCTGTGTGTGTATTTTTTGGGATCGATGGTGGTGTTTAACACTTCTGTGACACCTCATTCAAAACTAGGTAAAATTACCGGCATTAGTAGTTTCTTTTTGCGCGAGTCTTCACACCCTTTAAAGCAAAAGATTGCTAGGTTTAATTGTTTAATCGTAATACTTGCAACTGATCACATGGTGGCATATGGTTATGGCATGCAATCACTTTAATTATCATGATAGGCCAAAACATATTTAAGAAGAACAGCAAAAGTTACTTAATAAAAATCATATGAAGTTTGATACAAATCATGTGTCAATACCTTACTTTGGCATTGCCTTATTAAGTTAGGCTAGGTTAGGCCTACATGAAATATCATTACCGGGTTACCACTTCCAGTTCCACTACTGTACTGGGCCTTGAGGCAGCTGTATACTTGTAAGTTGTAGTGGGCTAGTTAAGTGCCAAATACTTTAAATTATAGAACAGTCAAATTTGGATTTCCATAGCATCATTGGCTTAGGCCCTAACATTAGGCATTACGTTAACCTGCACAATAGTTAATTATTTATACCTGCACTATAGCATATTTTACGACCAGATGGCAAAGAGTTATTTCGTGCATGTACAGTACGTTAGGCTAAGTATGTGACACAGTGTCTATGGGCCTATTATATAGTATTAACTTAAGCCTAGGGCTAGCTTGACGCTGACACAGGTTTAGGCGCAACAGAAATGAAAATTAAGTTTACAAAATAGATAAACATATTTGTTGGGTTAGAAGGTCAGTGAAACAATTCTGTGTTATAATAGTTCATGAGGAAGACTGCTCTGGTAACTTTCGGTTGTTTTGAAGCGCATCATTGACATACATACCACTGTTGACGTTTTCAACGGACTACTTAGAACTTGTTTGCGAGGTGAACGTACTTTCATTCAGACGGAATATCTCTGCAGGCGCAGCCGCGGCAGCCCTTCCATAAGGGTTTACTCCCTACCTTAAAGATTGGTTCATGTGTTTGACATGTCTATTTTGTATGAAAGAGCACAAAAAGACAAAAAAAAACAGTGAAGAAACTACCATGATAGCATGCTCTGTAGACTGTTAAGGATATATGACACTTTGTATATATCAAAATTTCTTTGAAAACGACTGGTGTAGAAATACTTACTGTGAGGGTGTGACGTCACATCCTCACTTCCTTAACATTTGTGAATATATTTCTTTAAAAATTATTTACATTTTTTAACACATTTGAAAATAATATAATCAAAAATTCTTCAGATGTTTAATCTCAAATACTTCCTTTTACAAATATGAGATCTCCTGATATATCTTTTGGTTGAAAGTCATGAAATCTCACAAAATATTTAGAGAAAGAAAAAACAAAGACTTTTCAGGAATGTGAGGATGTGACATCACAGTTAGTCAGATTTCAGCAGTTTCTACACAATCTGATAAAACTTTACACTTGAATATCTCTTTAACCGAAAAAGATATTTGAACATTTTTTTCACCATTGTGTTTCTTTTATTGTCCTCTTTCATATAACATAAACATGTATGACAACTGAACCAATCCTTTAACAATCAATCGGGGAAATGAGAATACCCCACACCCTACCACCATTACCACTGCCCGTGCGTGCCACTGTGCAGCATGTAGGGCTTTCAGTGTTCACTGATCTATCACCCTCTAGACCAATAGGAGAAAAGAAGGGTCAACTAAATCTGCCAGTACACTACATACTAATGTCGGTTTGGTCTAATCGCTTCTTTGGTCCAATTGAGTCATAACAGCCAGAGCTGTGACTCCGGAAGGGCTCGGAAGGACAAAATTTTACTCTTTCGTTGTTCCACGGTGGCCCACATGGCCAATATGGTTTTCGGAATTTCACTCAACTTTCTTATCCAACTTGTGGCATTCGTGTCGAATTTAGACATGTTCCTTAAGCTGTGACGTTTAAATTAGTATTTCTCTTCTGATTTCGACTATTTTCTCAAATTTGGTATCAAAACTCTTAACTCTGCAACGGTCTTCCCATGCAGTTTTGGTCTCGCGGTTATCGATTATACAGAATGAAAGAACAAGTCGCAATTTCGACATCTCGTTTCGAACTTTCCACATTTTTATCTACATATGTTGATTATTTTATCTCAATATTTGCCAAAATAAACGACCCATGATCCTGGAGGTGGCGGGGAGGGGTTGAACATTGCACAACCGCTGGACCTTCCCTGACATTGTATAATATCATCACGTGGATGAAGATCCCTTTTTGAATTGC
>JAIPMN010038625.1:401-15387 GCA_020650975.1 Apostichopus californicus
ATCTCAAATAGTGCAATACTGTCATACAGAAAGAGGGAGGGGGGGGGGGGGTTGGGGAGGCTTGGACAGAGCACGTGTCCACAAACACTAAGATAACAACAACTAAATAACTGTAAAGATGACTGTTATAATAACATATCACTTCAGCCTCGTTGCTTTATGTAGTTTATGCTCTCTCTATAGTAGAAGATTGCAACCACAATCGGAGCACATGCGTTCTTAGGACTTTGAAATGATTTTCTGATTGCAAATGATAAAATTATGAAAATAATAAACAAATGTTATGACTTCAGAGATTTTCCATTTGATATTTGTTAATCTATGCTTCAACGAGGGTTCGAGGTTAGCCATTCTTACTACTCGACGTTTAAATCCCTACAACTTTCATACTTTGTAATACCACTGGCGGATCCAATGGGGGCCAAGGGGGGCCATGCCCCCCCCCCCCCCAAAGGTGAGCCAAAAAGTGTTTCCGAACATCCGCTAAATCATATGATTGGAAATTAAAAAAATCGAGAGGAATAGCAGTGGTAGACTAGTCTAAACCTTTTCGTTTTCTGGTTTAAAATTAAATGCAGAGCTCCCAACTGACCCGCAATTCGCGGGAATTAGACCCGCATTCTAACCCGCTGACCCGCACAAGCGTCCGAAAAAACCGCATTGTAATTGTAAGTATACATAAAAAAATTTGGATCAAATTTTGACTTAGCAACCATCATTTCTTTAGCATTTAGCATAATAGAGTATAAAACCTCCTTTACAGCATCATTTGAACCTCAAATTAGCCTATATTTCTTTTCATTGGGGCGAGCAGCGAACATTTTCATGCCACGGGAAAGAATGAATTATCACCTACTATTCAATTTATTGATGTTACACACAAAAAAATGCATATTTCTCAGAAAATTTTGGGTGACAAAAGCCTTTCTAAGTGCCACCATTTTACATGTAGGCATCACCAGGATTCCAAAAAAAATGAAAAGGGGAGGGGGACACCCCTCCCCTTATACCCCTCCCCCAGGACGGCGATTCGTGGCATGGACCAGCACTTGCCTTCTCAAGAGTTGGGAGCTATGTAAATGTATGAGCATGAGGATTTACAGTTTAACACCATTTTGCAGTTACAGGCTGGTTGTAAGAAATTTATACCCTATGAGAAATAAAATTTCTTGAGAAAGATGATCCCAACTTTGTTTTATAAATATTTTAGAAAATTACACCTGGAAAACATTTTTTTAGAAGTAAATTAACATCACGATTGTACACTTTTGTCGCACCAAATTGCATCTGAGGGCATTCAGCAATAGAACATTTTCCAAATGGGAGGGGGGCACCCCCTCCCCTTAGACCCCTCCCCCATAGCACTCTAATGCCACTTTGGCCCCTCCCAAACAAAGGCCCTGGATCCGCCAGTGTGTAATACACTTATTGCCCATGCATATTAAGTATAAGTCTATTGTTATTTGAGAATTTAAAAGTTCATTTGAGGTCACCAGAGGTCAAAATGTGAAAACCTTGAAAACACAATTTCTCCAGAAGGGAATCTACGACAGATCTCATACTTTGCAATGTGGATGTATATATAATGTGCAGAAGAACATTTTTTGTGGAGATGAACGATTATGTTAGGTCACCAGAGGTCAAATTATGAAAAGTTTGTAAATCTGACAGCTCCGGAAGACAAGTTTGTACCAACATCAAACTTGGTATGCTAAAGCCTCACTGTGAGAGTAAAAAGTGAATAGCTGTTCATAGAGGTCGAAGGTCGTTTGTGGTCGCCAGACGTGGAGAAGTGAAAGCCGGCTTGTGTATACAGGCTATCTCTAGAAGAGAAACTTGCACAAATTAAGTACGTACACTTCATAGAACAAAACAATCAAAGAAAAGCATAACATTAACACATAAACCACGAACGTTTGAAAGTAAAAGGTGATTATTCAGCCAAATTTAACAGCCAAACTCAGTAAAGCCATTTTCGTTTGCATGTTGGTCCTATTGTTTGTAAACTAAGCTTACTATATAAAGCGCTGAAAGTACCATTCATCTTGAGAAAAGCTTGAAGTTTTTTGTTGAGGATGTCAAATTCGGTTGTGATATTAATACAACAAACTGTTATAATCCTAACATTGTGCTATACTTAATTTCTTTGCGTCAGGAAACACTGCATCAAAAATACAGCGAGTTCCATTAAAAATTCACTCCACCCTTGAAGTGTTTTTTTAAATCTGCAGAACATTAAAACTTCGTCACATCAGCTTCTTCGACTATATACTTTGGTATACCATGTATCTAGCTAAGGTATTAACGGTGTAATGCAAGATTGATGAATAGAGTTGGTAATCCGTCGAGTGATATATACTTGTCACTTTTTTTTAAACACGAAATGCTTTCGATAACCCTCTCTGAAATTTTTCATATTGAAAAGTGTAAATAAATGGATTGATCCAAATATTGCAGAAGGCCAGTAGAACACTTGCCACATATGCACCATTGTCGAAATCTAGATCGTACAGACCAAGATTATAAAGCAGATATATGATTTGGTTAGGTGTCCAACAAATGATGAAAACCAGGGCAACGTAAATTAATGTTTTAATGACGTTGAAACGAATTTTGTCTCTTTGTCGCGCCGGTTCGACTTGATGACAATTACCAATGGATAGTCCGCGTCTTTGTTGATGCACCCAGTTTGGATGCTGTTGTTGTTGGTTTTGTTGATGCCCCCATTTTTGATCATGTTGATGTTGTTGTTTTTGTGTATGCGTTGAACAATGCTGATTGTTTCTTTCTTCAGCAGCCAAAATATCACTTTGACTGTGATCATGTACATCATTGTAGTGCGAATCTCTTTCACTCAGAGCAAGACGTTGCCTGTTTCTTCTAATGTCGACTATTCTTTGATCGTTACCGTTTACAGATCGCGGATTGGTACTTTCAACACTGTTTAGAGACGTTACCACGTCTCTGCCGACAAGCTGTGCGTCTGCATCGGTAGGCCGCCGGGGGTGCGGCTGTTGAAGGCTGACTTTGCTACGAAGGGTGCGAAATATTTTCATGTACACAGTAAGCATCAGACTGATGGGTATGACGTATTGGAATACAAAAACCATAAATCCTGCAAAAGCCTGAATTTGTGGTTTTCGCCAGTCAGGGTAACATTGATTCCCTACCACACGAAATACAACAGGCCAATATATCTGAACAACGAAGCCGAAGATCCATGGTAGGACTACACTAGCTCGCGCTTTCTTCCTATTGAACCGACGACGATAAAATACATGGATTTCAAGGGCCGTGTACCGTTCGAGTGTCAGGAGAACTAAGTTCATGGTAGAGGCTTTTAGCAGTGCCCAGAAGATGTAATCCGAAGTCCATAGTACGCACACCAATAGTCCAGTGACTGGACCTAGATTGTTAAAATCTGCATTGTTATCCAGGTACTTACTGAGTATAAGAAAACACGACGATAAGAGATCAATAAGAGATTGATTGCCAATATAAAGGTTTGTAATATTTCGTAAAGACGGAACACGAATGAACACAAATAGGACCAGACCGTTTCCTAACAAGCCAATCAAACCAAAGATTAGGGAGAAGAGTCGCAACAGGTTACCAGCAGACCACGCTGCCTCAGGCTCAAGATCGCTCGAACTATTTCTCAGTTGTGTTGTCAAATTCATAATGAACGATATTTTGTTGTCGAATTATATATAGCCTAACGTGAGAAACAGAAACTTCACAAAATCACCGTATATCAACGGGCAGCATCAGTATAACCATGTATACGCATTCGGATGGAAACCTTAATATTTGATGACTGATTGGTTCTGATGCGTTTTAATCCTCGAAACAACTTTCGAAGCAGACTCAATTTTAATTAGCTAAAGTAATGAGAAGGTCAAGGTTGCCTTGTCCTAGTTCATTCCCAAAACTCTATCTACATTTCCCTAATTGCAAACAACAGCTACTAGAGAAATGCCAATTAAATCACTAAATTATTCGTATTTCTGACGTGTTTGTCGATTAATGAGTGTTCTTATCGTCAAGGAAGAACTATTCCAGGAATAACATGACGTATATGAGAATTAATTGCTTCTATAACCGTGACCTATGCGTTAGTTTGTAATAAGTTGAATGACAGTCTTAATTTGTGTACGTTTCTGGTATAATCAGTGGCTATTCCGGAGGACATATATTAAACTATATCATAGGCGTATAAGGGGAAGGGAGGGGGGGGGGCACAAGGGTTTGTCGCCCCCAAGTTGACATGTATAGGGGAAGAAGTATATACCCAAACTTTCATAACTAGAGATGCGCTCCACGGCAGTCCAGAATCCATCAACGGCATGGATGATTTGCATATGATTAGCAAAACGAGTGCCAGAAAATCAATCATATCTTAGACTTTTGTCGCTCAAAATTTGTATAAAAGTTATAATATACTAAATACAAAATTTGATTGTAGTACCAGTAACCGAGACAGTTAAACCACAATATACAGCAGTACGGTAAGTATAGAGTATTGTCATGTGTATTCTTTTCTGGCTGAAACACCTCGTTTTAATCAAGTTTTTTTCTTCATGAGGATATAACAGTACAGCGCATTTTCATGAATAAAGTCACAACTTTCTTGGCATAGTATACCAGCAGAGTAGGAAATAATAGTAATGGTTAAACCGGAAGTAATGAGTTATTGAAAACATGTATAAATAAACAGCACTTGTCTTGCCAATAGTCCAGTTTTAAGACCACAATTAAACAGATACCATGTGTTTTGTCAGCTCAACTATACATTATCACCTTCTAGGGTCTTTTTTTTTGGCAATAGGCTTCTGTATTTCACATTTGTCCAAAAAACTTTCATAACTAGAGATGCGCTCCACGGCAGTCCAGAATCCTTCAACGGCATGGATGATTTGCATATGATTAGCAAAACGAGTGCCAGAAAATCAATCATAACTTAGACTTTTGTCGCTCAAAATTTGTATAAAAGTTATATACTAAATACAAAATTTGGTATAAACACCGAAATTTCAACAGCTTATGTAGACCGCTTTTCATTACCCTTTGTTGCCTATAGTAACCTGAGATAAAATAGTCGAAAGTTTGACTTTTTACATAACAAAAGAAAACAAAAATCGAAAGAAGTCGAAGACATTCGAAGTCAAAGATTGAGATAAACAATACAAAGTTTAGTGTCAAAGGTTGAAATTTCTAGAAAGAAATCGAACTTTCTTTATAAAAAAAAATCAGATTGCAAGAAAAGTTATACTTTTGAGATTTTCAAAGGAAAAAAAAACACGTAGAACATTTGAGTTACAAAAAGCAAAGTTTTGAGATAAACATTTTGGACATAGTGAATTTTTGATTGAACAGAATTCAAACAAATGTCAAAGTAATTCAATAAAGTCAAGTTAAGATAGAAAGCAACAATCTCGGTGATGCAGTTTGAATTTCGAGAAAAGCAGTTCAAATTTCAAAGACTTTGTAAAAATTGCCTAATTTTGGTCAAAGAAGTCCAAAGATATCCTAAGCAAAATTAACTAATGTAAGGTAAAAAAATCCTTTTGATTTTTGATTTGCTTCTGATAAGCTGACGTGAATGCCTGTATGCGCTTAATTTTGTCATGTGACTTCATAGTTGAGCCTCTTACATTTAATTAAACGATGACGTTAGATAGAATTTAGTCTTCATTAGGACTATAGTTCAAAGTAACAAAACTGAATACTGACAATGTTCGTAGAGTTATTTGGTTTTTAAACTAAGCATCTCTAAAATATGCTAAATCTCTGAAATGCTCCTGTTAGGCGAATTTGATGGCGACGTCGGCTCGTAAATACAGGCCCGTAAACGTTTAAGTTAATCCATTCAATCATCTCAGCCAAAATATTTCTTTGGATAACATGCAACACGGTGACGTGCACATGATTTTCAAACGTGGGAACAAATTTTCTAATCTCCCACCCCCACCCCAACCCTCACCCTCGATTAAATTTATTTAGGGAAATTCACCTTTTGGTTGAAAGGATCACATTCCTCTCCAACTGAATTTTTTAAAAAATGATCCCAGAATGAACGTTTTATCCACAAGTGACGATGACTCTCACTTATACACGATAATCCACTAAGTTAGTTTGAATCAAGGGGTGGAATGGGGGTGGGGGGGGGGGGAGGGGTGGTTGGTAGGGAATCAATGTTGGTACGATTTGTACACACAAACTGAGGATAGACTTCACCTTCAGTTCATTACATTTAGAGATTTAGATATTTAGCGGTGCAACAGACGAAGAACCTAGATTGATTGTAGTGTGTGTTTTTAAGGGTTTTATAACATATATACGGAGTTAATTCATTGGTTACATCCTCGAAGGTACAGTTAAACCCGTGTTATATGGGCATGTTTCATTCCATAATCGGTTATTCGGATCCCCCAAATGCAACTAATCCTCTTTTAATATTTTGCATTGTTCACCCGCATGGTTTTTGTGATTGTAGTACCAGTAACCGAGACAGTTAAACCACAGTATACAGCAGTACGGTTATAAGTATAGAGTATTGTCATGTGTATTCTTTTCTGGCTGAAACACCTCGTTTTAATCAAGTTTTTTTCTTCATGAGGATATATCAGTACAGCGCATTTTCATGAATAAAGTCACAACTTTCTTGGAATAGTATACCAGCAGAGTAGGAAATAATAGTAATGGTTAAACCGGAAGTAATGAGTTATTGAAAACATGTATAAATAAACAGCACTTGTCTTGCCAATAGTCCAGTTTTAAGACCATAATAAAACAATACAACGTGTCTTGCCAGCTCAACTACATAATCACCTTCTAGGGGATTTTTTTTGGCAATAGGCTCCTGTATTTCACATTTGTCCAAAAAAACAGAACCCCCCCCCTCCCCCACCCACCTCGAATAAAAACAAAGCAAATCCACAAAACAGCGACCACGACAGCGTGTCCAGATAATGATTTTGAGGAAGAAATGAACTTCATGATGTCATATAGGGATCATCATATATATAAGTCCCTAATTGATTTTGTTGCTTTCAATTATTAAAGAAGACCCACTTTCTTATTTATATTAAACGCCGTGCGAAAATAATCTTCAAAACTGTTCCACTTTCTTCTTCGCATTTTAAAATGAAGCTTGAGACTATTTCTGGAGTGGATCCGTCAGTTTATGTAATATTTTCCCCTTCAAACACGTGCAACGTAGATAATTATGTAAAACCTGCAGGTTTCGTTGCAAAAGGAAAGAACACACTAGTTATAAGATTAGATAGATGTATAAATGTTGTCTCCTGTATATGCAAGACTCCGCCGTCCGTGGCTTCTTTACACAGATAAGTAAATGATAATTTGCTTGAGCCACGACCGATCATGAGGAAACAGTACGTTGTAGGTATACAGGAACTCGGATGGAGGTTTGCCGCTTGACTGTTTTAATGTTCCTTACCTTAACCTTAAGTCTCTTTGTGCCAGAAGGCACACAAGTCCTGGACATCATTCTTCCACTGGGTTCGGTTTGCAGCTGCGTGGCGTACTGAGTTCCATGTGTTCCAGCCTGCGCAGTTCCGCTCCACCTCCACCATTCGTCGCCACGTAGTTTTCGGGCGCCTCTTTTCCTTCTCCCTTCAGGTGTCCATCCGAGGGCCACAGCACAGTCATCGCTTTTGTCTTTCCTCAGCAATGATGGCCGATCCATTTCCATCTCCGTCTCCTCACCTCCTCGCTGATCTTCTCTGCCCCTGCCATCTCTAGAACTGTCTTATTTGAGACGTGCTGTTGCCATCTGATCTTGTAAATCCTCCTTAGACATTTGGTCTGGAAGATGTCAAGTTTCTTTTTCTCTCCTTTCGTCAGTTTCCAGGTCTCGCCTCCGTAAAGTAGGACTGACAAGACAAGGCTCATGAAAAGGGAGGCTTTTGTTTTTCTGCTGATGTCGCTGGCTTGCCAGATGTTTGATAGCCGCTTCATCTGTGCGCTGGCTAAGGCTATTCTCTTCTTGACATCTGCTGTGTCTCCACCGTCCTTTGAAACACTTGCACCAAGATAGGTAAAGCTCTCTACCTCTTCCACTTCGTTCACTCTGACCTTCAATTTGTCATCAGTCTTGCTGTTGGCTTTCATGACTTTGCATTTCTTGCTTTCTTGTTTTAATGTTCAGTGTGTATATGAATAAAGACACGAAAACTTTAAGTAAATTATTCTACATCTATTTTCTCCAACTACTGCTACTCCTTCTAAGGTATAAATCCGACTTCCAGATTCATACGATTACTCTTATAGAACAAACGATAAATAAACAAAGAATACCATTGTTCTAGTCCCTCCTACTATACTTGGGCGCAGATCATAATAGTGGGAACGCGTGTAAGTTCTCTGATACTATCTAAGCGGAGCGCGACCATGGGTTCGCGCGTAGCGTCCAAGAATTGTGTTGGGCAAATATACCTCCCAGATCGCCGGAAATAACACTTCCCAGACCAAATGATGCATGCTCCCAAAACTCCTTAAGTTTTAGATCACATAGCTTAGAAATTTAGTTTGGGGAAATACATGGGCGTCTGCAGCAAAAAAAAAATCAGGGGACAAATAATTGTATACGATGGGTCTGGGGTCCTCTCCCAGAAAACAATTATAGACTGCCGCAAATGCGATTTCCGTCCTAACAACTGTGGATGAATATAATAAAATGAGAACTGCTGCATGTCATTTACACAATGCTGGATCAAACTGCGCCAAAGTTCAATACTGCAGGGGAATTTGAAATGCAGCGTTTGGCCAAGACAAATTGGTGGAGACACGGTATATCATGTCCCCACCACTGAAAAAGTTGGTTGGGGACGCGTCCCGCTGTCCCCACCAGGATCTGCGCCCATTTCCTACTATATGAGTGATATACCACCGCAGTGTGCTTACGTAACCAGTCAGTGTACCGTAACTTATCAATTACTACAGGCTAGATCACCACAACTTCCCCTCGCTTGAAAGATTAAAACTATACCTTCACAACTGTCTTTTGAATTGTACACATGGCAGCTACAACAAGCCACTATAAAAATAAATGAATTGGGATTATAACATTGAATTAAACTATCGAAACCCTAGCAAAATCAGAACAATTGGTTAAACGTTGTAATATTTTACACATTTGATCTTGAGGGTCAGCAAGTGAGGTCATTCGCAACAAGTACATCTCGGCAAATCCACCAGAACAATATTCACAGAACCGTTGGGATGAATGCATCCCACTGGCACTAGATAGGAAACAGTACAGCATCCGCATTCATTGCCTCCAGGAAAACATGGACTGCTGGGAGAAGTTGGGGTGCAGATTTCAGGACTAATCTGTAGTGTATAAAATATTATAAAAATTACGACCAGCTTTAAGATTACCGCCCGCCCGCCACCACCCCCCCCCCCCCATGTTTAAGGGGAGGGTGAGATTTATAAGAAGAAGACAATCGATTAAGAATCTTTGATTGTTCATTAATTAATTTTATATGGTAGAATAAAACTATGAAGATGTCTTAGTTGGATAAATTGTAATTATACGTTGAATGATAAGCGGTATAGCGAAATGCCAGCTATTAACGATCAACGCAACCCAGACTTGAACAATCCTGCTAAGTTTTAACAAGTGACGTACTATTGGTGTGTTTGTTTTAGATTTTAACGAGGAAATCGGTAAAAACAAAATACTCACCGGCCAAGTGAAAACTTGACAAACCTGCCCGGTGACCGATATGAATATTATAGGGGACAGTGGGTTTCCTTGACACGCTTCCCTGCCGCTTTCTTGACGTTTAGCACGGGCTCCATCTTCATCGCCTGGTACGAGTGCTCTTTAACCAAAGAATATATAGTATCACCAGTGATGCAGTATATATAGCTAACACCTGATATACAAAGTGGTGACATTGTATGTACATGCAATCAACAACTTAACTAATTGCAAGCCAGTGTAAGAGTAATGACGGCTAAATAACCAGAGTAAAATATGTTTGGAAGAAATGACGCCTATAATAGATGCCTGATCTGTTTATGGCTTAAACTACTTCAGTCAACATCTTTTAAGATTACATAATAATGTGACCGGCAGAAACTGTGGTGTCGTGTCACATTAAATGACATGGACGAAAATGAGTAGACGGCTATTGTTGAACATACAAGCACGCAACCATACACACACACCCACAACCACACCCACACCCACTACCACAAACATAGCCTATATTTAATTACCAGATCTAATCTTGCGAGGATACAAGAAAATGAAAAGAAGAGAGATGCTAGCATATTAAGAAATTTATGTAAATCAAAATACCGAAAGCAACGTAATGTACGTATCAATACAATGATCACCGATGAAAGAAACATGAAAACACACAGAGTTAACAGTAGCTAACTTACGAGACAGAAAAAATAGGGGGAAAAAACAATCACGTTGACTAGCTACACTGCTTTATACAATATGTATATAGTGTTACTGTAACTACACAGTACCTAAGCAATGTTAGTCAACAAGGTCCTAAGACAGAAATCACATTGACTAGCTACACTGCTTTATACAATTAGGCCAAGTAGTGAAACTGTTACTACACTGTAGCCTAAGCAGTGTTAGTCAACATAGGTCCTAAGACAGAATAATACGAGCACCGATAGTGGGGTGCAAGAAATGCAAACAGACGTGGGTTGTTGCTACGAGATAAGAAAATACAGTCATTATAACGGGTCATTTAACACGAAAAAGTGAACTTCTCGCAGTAGTTACTGATGTACGGTTGTAGAACATGAACAATAGTTACTGTACTAGCAATGAGTATCGGGTGTTAAATGTTTAGACGTGCTAGTAATTAGTCTAGCAGCTGAATTCTGAATACGCTGTATAGCTTCAGTAATATGGTCTGTGGTAACCCACAAAGCAAGGAATTACAATAGTCAGTGTTATACTTGTAATGAATGCATGAACAATTGCTGGTCTTCCGACCCATTATTCTGTTACTCAGGTGAACAAATGCAGATTTTCACTTAGAGTTGACAAAGTACTCTAGTACGTTTTCGAATACGTTACATCATGCAATCCATGACATAACCAGCCTTTTCCACCGGTGTTAACCCGACGTGTAATATACTCAGCTACATATACACTTCTTTCTTTTGTAGCCTTTGTCGAATTTCTGGGGAGTTGATCGTTGTATGTGACTCACCCGATACAAACAGAGAACACAGACTCAGTTATACTACTGTAAATCTTAAAGTTTTGTAACAAAGTAAAAACTGGATCGTGCTTTATAAATCGGTAGCATGTGCTATTAGGATTACAGTAAGAAATGAGGATATGTGTAATTCCAACAAATCCAGTTGTTGGGAAATTGTGGGGATTACATATATCCTAGCATATGCTACCCGATTTATCAGACTTATCAGAACAATCCAGTGATTACTGTGGTACAAAACTTTAAGGTTTACATTATATATAGTTACTGTTATCTCTGTGTGAATCGGCTGCTGTGACGGTAAGATTGTCACAAAATTGTCATTTAAAATGCCGTGTAACCTGTCAAAGAACTGCAGTGTGCACCATTTCCAGACCAAATAATTACGCTTAAAGTGGGTCACTCCAGATAATACCAACTCCACCCAGCCGCTAGTATTTCACCAGCCAAGCGAAACGCGACGAAATTGAAAAGCATTTGACATGTAATTGTTCACTGCAAACACTTCAATCAACAACGTGACAAAAAGATATATCCATAACAATCTCAATCTTGGTGATCGTTGCCAAGAAAACTCCCACAGGTTTCATTATTGCAAATTATGTTAAGCAATGCTTTCTGTAACTTCAATAGGTCTATACTGAAAATGTGTTAAGCGTATACAATACCAATATGGCGCTTATACCAATGCTTATACCTATATGACGTGTTTGCTGAATTGTAATGACATACCAATACTTATACCTATATGACGTGTTTGCTGAAGTGTAATGACAAAAAAAAAACGATTCCTGCTTTAAGTTTTGTTAGCTTTGCTACTGCAAAACAGATAATAACTCACGCGAACTTTAAACAATTTATAGTTTTTGAGGGTAATGATAGTTTAGGTTCTTAATTTTATTTTATATGTCCATAAATGACCCCCCCTCCCACCCCATATAAAAACATTGCCGCTGGTCACCGTATGAAATTAGGAAGTTGTCATTTTAAATGGTGTTTCCTTGGTACATACTATATTGCACAATAAATAGCCAAGTCAAAATACGCAGTTGTACACTGTAACAATGTCCTCATTGAGAAGCCCTCAGATAAGCCTAAGTATAAACGAAGTTCTGTATCGAATTTGGTGTAGCGGGTTCTCCCATTATTTACAATATTAATACAGATATTTCATATAGATCGCCTCGTAGTTGTGATAATATAGGCTCAAAATGAACTCGTTAAGCGATTGGTTAATATTAGTAATCTGGGATTTAAAATAATTTTTTTTTCCATATTCTATCCGATGACGTATTGATTCTCACCCATAGAATTTCCGTAGCAGCTCCAGTTGGTCTTCGCTCAACTCAATTAATGGTTCCACAACCAAACCGCTCGACGGTTGTTGGCCCTGTATCAGATATTCGGTTCCGCTGAGTTCATCCAGGTATATCTCAGCCCTTTCACCTGTCATGCTAGATATTTGTTGACCCGTCAACTCAATTTGTAAGCTTTGGCAGTCGGGGTTTTCCCCTGGAAGTTGGGCGATACCGGGCGGTAATATGAGGAGGCCTACAAGTACAACTCGAGCAAAGTTAGCATGCATCTTTATGAAAGAAAGAAAGAGAAATATCTAAAATTTGTATTTAAATGAAAAAAACTTAATCAAGAATCATTATCATGATTATATCAAATTATTCCTGTACTTGTTGCGTCTTTGTTGTGTGGCAGTTTCAAGTTTGAACGGGGTTACACGTGCATGGTTATACACTTGTTAGTATACATTGCTGTTGTATAGGACACTTGTGTCATATATAGAGTTGATATAGGCTTATATATGATTAAGTTAAGTCACCGTTAATTTGATCATCGGTCAGGGATTATTTGACATTTGTGGGTTTTTATCTTTAATGAAACCGATTCAAGATATATAGAAAATGCACAGTTTTCACTCTCATCGGGTGTAAGGACAAGAAGCTGATATTTCTCCGTTGTTACTGTGCACTAAAGTTCAATTATTGTCAAAGCCTCCGGCGTTGGTTATTATGGTCTGTATTAATACTTCCCTATTCACCGATTCTTATTTTGTTTTTGTTAAGTTGTGGCACCTGTCATGTGAAACTACTGTATTACCCATAAAACATATTATTTATATGTATTTATGTTTGACTTTGACTATATATTCAAGAACAAGATGGTATACCTACCAGCAGTGAACAAACTGGTTTTATGTAAACTTTTCAACTATAATAATCTAACATTTTAAGCCAAAGACGTACAGTTAATTTATGTTAAAACGTCAATGAAGTCCACCTATAGTAGTTAATCTACTTTCTTTTCCATGCATCACACACACACACACACACACACATGTTTGTATTTCATTCCAACCGAGGACCCCATTGTATTTTCCATTGTTCAAATCCACGTACCCTAACCTTAACAATACCCCAAACAATAGAATTCTTCCGAGGACGTGGTGATTCTTTAGAAATCACAACCGAGGACCTGAAATTCTTTTGTTCAAGTCCTCGGTCAGATAGAAATACAAACGCACACATACAAACATACAAGAAAAACGTAAAATCAGTATAGATGGACTCATTTCCGGAAGTTTCCTTATACAGCCTGCGCGTAACCAGCCTTGGTGGTTGTGATGGAGCTAAGCCAAAGTTTTGTCCGCATTTTAAGAGTAGAGAATTCAGGTTTAATTAACGCTTGAAGTGATATGAATTATGAATGTTCATGACACCATGCAATATAGCCTGCTCTACAACAGTTATGTGGTCTCTACCTTCTGTTACGAATGCGAACGTTTGTTTTAATAAGTAACAACTATTTGATTTACTAGTTTAATTGTTGAATTTGTGTAGGTTTTTGTTTCTCTCTTCTATTTTGATAATTAATTTTAAGTTAAATGTTTCGTTTAAGTTTGACAGTTGGTTGATTTAGAACTTTGTTTAACATTTTGACAAGATATTGTTATTCGAGTTTGGTTTTATGTTTTTTCGGTATCGACCGCTTCTCGTATATCATTGGTGTTTTTCATTTTACAACTGGTATCGACTATTCATAAAATACATCAATAAAATCATTTGAATTCAATAGGGGGAGGGGGGGGGGGGGTCTCACAAAAAAAGTCATAGTAAATGAACGATGCAAATGAGTCTCTGTAAGTTCATCTTGTAAGCTTGGTCACTTTCATTAAGTAAGAAAGAAAAAAGTTTTCTTTATCTAAACCAAATATCACTCATCTTTGAAAGAAAATCGCCTGCATTTCCCATATCAAATGATTAAACTCTCAATAACAGGACTGGCATATAGGCCTACCGAGTTTGGCCAGTTTCAATGACACCTGAAAGAACGTAGACCTCTATTGGAGTGTAGGCTGAATCAGCCTTTCGATTTATGTTGTACACAATTCTGGTGAATGTTAAATGTATCAAGTTTTTATTTTTATTTTTAAAGGAAGATGCAACGAGATAAAAGATTGCTGCTGAACAATCAAATCGTTGTCAAGATTATTTTTTAAGTGGTACGCATTATAAAAGCTAGTTGAATGAACCTATACATGGTTGTGATATTCTATCACTAACATATATAATGGCCACCAAATTGGATTTACACGAATCAATTGAAATCAAATTCAATATGATGTCACTGAGCAATAGATTATAATATAACCAGAGACTATAGAGAGCAAGTTGAACCGGGGAATACCGGGGGAATACTGTCATACAGTGGCGTAGGACGGTACTTTTGAGTGGGGGGGGGGGGGC